>RJVU01035392.1:4053306-4067611 GCA_003731715.1 Anabarilius grahami
TAAGTTCCCATGAAATATATATATATATATTATAATTATATAATTTTATGTAATTTATATACTTTGCAATTAAATATATTTTTACGCTTTTCAGGCAAATTTTAACAGTAAAATAATTATGAAACACAAAACAATTAATACAATTTGAAACTATTAATTAAAAAATATAAAAATTAAATTACAACATAAAAACATGTGACCCAAGCTGATATTTATGATATAATTTGAGTAGTAAGACAATTATGAAACACAAAACAATTAAACTGAAAACTGAAATGTGAAACTGTAAATAAAAAACTGAAATAGAAAATAAATGCATAAAAATTCAAATGTATATACAAAGCTCTGCCATGAAACTCTAGATGGCACAGGCTAATAGGTCCTTTAACTCAACCTGCTCATAATCACATCATTATCTATAGGACCAGTGTTGGGCAGTAACTAGTTACAGTAATAATAATACTTATTGCAGTAACTAGTAGTGTAACTAATTACTAATAAGATTTCAGTAATAATATTACAGTTACTTTTGATGACTGTTACAGATCCCTTGTCTTCCTGAACTCCATTTCCCATCATCCTCCTGTTTCCACACCTGCACTCACTGCCCTCGTCATCTCCCCATCATCACTCATCATCTTCACCTGGACTTCCTCGTTTGCACTCCCTATATATATGGACTTACTCCCTTCACTCCTTGTCTGTTCTTTTGTATGATAACTGTGTTTGGATGTGTTATCCCTTCGTTGTACTAATAAATCCCTTTTCATTGTGGAAGTCCGTGAACGACTCATCTCTTCAACACCAGCGCGTAACAGAAGAACAGACCAATACCGCAGGGCTTCCACAATTGCAAGATGGGGATTTTCCTGACTCCCTTGNCCAACCCATGCCTCTCCCTGCACCGGCATGAGGTCTCCAGGGCGCCCACCCCCCCTCCCCGTTGTTACATCTACGGCGTGAGGTCACGCCTACCGGGAGGGGGGGTAATGTTACAGATCCCTTGTCTTCCTGAACTCCATTTCCCATCATCCTCCTGTTTCCACACCTGCACTCACTTCCCTCGTCATCTCCCCATCATCACTCATCATCTTCACCTGGACTTCCTCGTTTGCACTCCCTATATATATATGGACTTACTCCCTTCACTCCTTGTCTGTTCTTTTGTATGATAACTGTGTTTGGATGTGTTATCCCTTCGTTGTACTAATAAATCCCTTTAGATTGTGGAAGTCCGTGAACGACTCATCTCTTCAACACCAGCGCGTAACAATGACCCTTTGGTTGACTACTGATTTGAAATTTAACAATCCAATAATTCATAGATTTATTTTCATAATTTTCATGTCTCGCACAGGCACATTGTCACCATTGCAGCAGGCAAGCTTGGAAATTTTGCCATTACATTAATTTTGTCAGGAGAAAAGATGATCTGAACACTGTTTTGTAGGAAATACAATCGTATATGGGTAACAGAGAAATTATAGTTACAATTTTTATTAAATAATGAGATTAATACAACACTTTTACTTAAAAGTCACTGTCAATCACCACTGAGTGTTTGTAATAACTTCTGACTGCGATCCAATGTGGATTTTGGTCAAATGATGATGCAGAAATATGTTGTTAGTAACATTTTAGAAAAATTTTATGGGGAAGATTCACAATTACAATTCTTGTAGGGCGTGAAGGAAAAATAATATAACTTGTACTGTAACTAATTACTGTTGCCAGAAAGTAGTAAGTAATAATATTACTTTTGAAAGGAGTAACAAGTGTAAGATTTGATTTTCTTGCTAAGACAAAAGCTGAGATCAAACACCCTGCAATAAAGCAATTCACGAGTTCACATGTACATATAATTCAATAGAATAAAAGTTATGTTATAAAAGTTCAAAGTTATTTGGCGTGCTGTCCAGGGGGAGGGCTCCGAGCTTGGAATATTGTCCCGAACCCCGAGTACTCCCCCTGGTATGCTAAAAATAGATAGAACTAGAAGTGAGGAGATGGGGTGGAGGAGGAATACTGATAAACTCTCAGATAAACAGAGGTAAGTCTGCTGTATTTATACCTCTAGTCATTGGTTGAGTTGATTAACTGAATGCTCTCCACCTGTGCTAATTAGGTTAATTATCTGAACCTGCTCCTCCCGAATTTTGTTAATAAAACATCATTAAAACTCATCTTGAGATAAGATCTCAAAGAAATAGCATAGCCTAAACTCTCCTCACACACATCTATGGGTGGTGTCTCTTTAAGATATCTGATAACTCACTCCTCTTCCCCAAAACCAGGTGTAGTAAATATTTACAATCCTTTTGTTCTGGTCTGGGTATTTAAGGGAAGGTGGCAGGGCAGCCATTTGGGACATTCTGTAGCCAGAACCCCCATATAGTGCTGGGTGAGTGTTTTAAAACACTCACTCACCACTGTGTGTATGCATTTCTTACTCTTAGAGTCATATTTGAGCATTGATTTATTATTTCAGAATTGGCTTGGCATGATACATTTTTACCTGATAAATAAAATGTTATATTTGGTTCATTCTGGACTCTCTTGAAATCATTATGACCAGTAGTTTATGAGGAGGCTGATGCTACCGCAAATCTGTGTTCAGGATAGGTCAAACTAAAGGCTCATGAATGAATGGAGCAGTAGGCACGTCATCTGAAGACCTTTTGATTTCTGTCTATCACTGACTTAGCAAGTTGTATGGAAGTGGCTAAATAAACTACACTTTTTGTACGAGTGAGCAGTAGGCAACCAACTAAAAGGTAATGGCTAACCCTACACCCTCTGTCCGTGAGATTACTGCAAACCCGGGGCATGTAACTCTGTGTAGCATCGGGTCCCTAATGAACGAATAATTGAAAGTACGGGATACCCATAATCAAATATCTAAAATAATACATGACCAATGAGTAATTCCTAATTAGAAACACAATCTAAGAGTAATAATCATTTGAAATTGGAGTCAGATTAAGCATGCAGCTAAAGTAAAATTGAAACTAAATTCTAAAAATGAAGTGAACTTCACAGGAGTGCTGAAAAGACAAACACGCATTATACCTTTGCCCAGACCGTTGGATTCCGTGGTCCTTATGCAGGGCCGGCCCTAGCTTTGATGGGGCCCTAAGCAGAATTTCACTTGGGGGCCCCTCGGTTAAAATAACTTATGATAAACAGTATCTTTTTATATAAAAAATAAATGTAAATGTATAGAATGGACAATGTTAAAATAAATACTTAAATAATTACATAAAATGAACAGTTTAGATGGACCTGTAAGAACTGAAGATAACAATAATAAATATATTAACATTAAAGGGATATTTCACCCCAAAATTAAAATTCTGTCATCATTTAGCTACTCACTCTCATATTGTTCCAAACCTGTATGAGTTTCTGTCTTCTGTTAAACACAAAATAAAATAAGATATTTTGAAAAAGCCACCAACTGTTTGGTTATACCCACATTCTTCAAAATATCTTATTTTATTTTTGTGTTCAGCAGAAGAAAGAAATTAAGTGAAGTGACTGAAGTGAAGTGACATGTGGCCAAGTATGGTGACCCATACTCGGAATTTGTGCTCTGCATTTAACCCATCCAAGTGCACACACACACAGCAGTGAACACACACACCGTGAACACACACCCGGAGCAGTGGGCAGCCATTGCTGCGGCGCCCGGGGAGCAGTTGGGGGTACGGTGCCTTGCTCAAGGGTCTCACCTCAGTCGTGGTATTGAGGGTGGGGAGAGCGCTGGACATTCACTCCCCTCACCGACAATCCCTGCCGGACCTGAGACTCGAATCCGGACCTGCCAGACCTGAGACTTGTTCCAAACCTTAATACAGGTTTGGAACAATATGAGAGTGAGTAAAATTAATGATGACAGAATTTTCATTTTTGGGTGAACTATCCCTTTAAGGACAAGGGCAGCATGTTTACTATTACTCAGAAGCATGCCTCCTCCGTCGTTTTTGTTTGTTCTCTTGGTGTATCTCCTGAACTATGTTGCAATGGAGGATGCACTATTTTTCTGCTCCAATCCTGCTTAGTGAATCAAAAGCAGTTGCAAATGATGAGCAGTTGCAAAATACACATATCCCACTCATCTTTGCATCAATAAAATGCGCAACACTTTATATTTTACTACCAAATTATATGTATTAATTTAATTTGCAGTCGTATGTTTTCCTTGACATCTCACAATTTCGAGGCATGTGAGGTTCCAAACATAATGCATGATGGGATACACTTAGCCTCGAATACCGCTCAGAAGCGGTATTCAAGGTAGTGTGGGTTTAGTGTGCACTAAGGGCTCTGCACTTGGGCATTTTTAGATATAGGACAGTCTTGCGCACTTACTCGCGTGCGCGAGCTCTCAAGTGGCCAAGACCGCAAGTGGGGAAAGTGAAGTATACCCGGGGCTTTAGACTTCTGTTTCTTTAAGACCGGCACGCATCTAAATACAGACACACATCCGATTTTCTCTCAACTGATTACTTTCACTTTAGACATAACCAACTCTGTTTATTTAAACTTTGTGTGTATTTGACAGTATTAGTGCAGATGCAAAAAATAAAGTCCACTAATCGGAGGCTGTTTGACAGGCTTTTAGTGTGCACGTGTGCTTCTGGTTAAGAACAGCACGCGAATGAAATGTTTAACCGGCAATGCTTTAAAGCACATGCAAATAATGAACTTTTGTGATTGCGAATAAGTGCAGTGTCCTGTGAGTGAGTGTAACATGTGATGCAAATGAACGTCAAGTTTTACAGTATTGAGACGGATGCGCCAGAACTGCAACTAATAGAATGCGCAAAGTCAAAATCAAGCTGTCATTTAATTTGCTCTTGGGGGTCCCCTGGTGGCGGCGGGGCCCTAAGCAGGCGCTTAGTTCGCTTATAGGGAAGGTCAGCTCTGTCCTTAAGTAACGAGTAATAAATTACATTTTTGAGTAACGAGCCCAACACTGTATAGGACACAGCTGATTGGTTCCTGCTGTATCAGTAGCCAATGAGCTTGCATGCTCAAACTTCAAATACATGGGTAGCATTTGCCTTAGCAGTGCAGCGCACTTTCAGAAACCCTCCACCTTCCCCAGCTCCACCTGTATAGATCTGCTATGGGTAGTTCATGTATGCTATATTGTACAGCAGCAGCATGTCTTACTTGCTCACAGCAGCGTGTCGTGTATGTATTGGCAATAGCAAGTCCTGTACTAACTCTGCAGCAGCAATAACCTACAGCAGCAGTGTAGCAGATCAATTCCGCCAAGACTAAACATATTAACATTATCATAACTCATTACCATGACAAACACTCAAGAGAGTTGTCATGACAGAAATATATTTCTTTATATAGTAGATTTTAACTAAAAGGGCAAGGGTGTTTGTTTCTGTGAGATATAAGAAAAGCAATAAATGAAGCTTTTAAAGTTCCTTAGAGAACAGTTGAATAATTGATGAGCAAATATTAATCTGAGGATGCTTTCCCAGCTGTATCCAATATTCTTTATTGGATCAGTGTAAAAAAAATTGCTTTGCATTATAATAGTTTGAAATGTACATATAATATATATTATTACAATAATCTTACCCATTGGTAATGAGTTCTATTAAAACAAAATTTGCCCTGATTTCATTAAGCCTTGTGGGGATCCCTCTAAAACCACTTAGAGCTAATGCACATTACTGAGTCTTCTGTAGTACAGCAGTGTCTCTACCAGTTCACATTTTATTATTGAGGGAGTCTATTTATCAGATGCACAGTGACTTGCACTTAAAATAGGCAATTTTCTGTCTATTATAAAGCATTATTGATAAAATGACAGTGCCCCGGTGCCTCCAGAGAACATGTAGGGCTGGGAGAGGCAGTGTCAGTAAAAGAACATTAGTCTTTATCTCCGCTACATCTCTTCACTTCTGTCACTGGGCTGAATACAAATCAAGACAGAAAGAAGTGTCCTGTCAAAGCTTGTGGTTAAATTTAGTTGACAGCAATGGTGTGAGATGATGTGCTGACGGTGCTAACTGAAGTAGACTGTCAATGTTTAGGTGAAGCCAAATGAGCTGGAGAATTCAATAGAAGAGAAAGATGAGGAAGGGGCAAAATGTAAAGACTTGCCTACTATTTAGACTGAAAGAAGTAAATCATTATAAAAACATTATTAGAGATGGAATTTGAGTTGAACTGGATGAATTGCAATTTAATACAGTCATACATTTTAACATCAACAAAACAGCATTTTTTTTCTTATTTGGTTTTTTTTTAGACATAGGATTTTCTTTTAAATATCAATTAATGTGAACATATCAAATATCAATATTGGTCATTGGTTAACAAGTTAATTTATATGCATATTATTTGTATGACTCAGCTTGTCTGTGTTTACGACAAATGACTTTTCCCCAGGTTACATCGTTATACCACTAGATGTCACCAAGTGATAATCTTTATGAATGAGTCATTTCATTGTTAATTTAACAAAACATGCAACTGTTTCCACCAGAACGGTTCACGTTCTAACCAGGGCCTGTTCTTGGCCAGGAGCCTGTTGCAAACAGTCTGCATGTTTCCACAGACTTGGGGAACGTACTGCCACGTAACGCTGGTATTTGTTGATTACTTGACTATAACAGTTTAAACCTTTTACCAGTGTTTGGTGGAAAAGGGTGAGTCACTGAATCATTCTCTCAATGATTTGCTCAAAAACGCGAAAATGGGGATGAAATGATTCCTGTATGCCTGCCAAATCAAATCAATCAAATGAAGACATGTTACTGACTTGTTTAGAAGACATGTTACTGACTTGTTTAGATGACATTTTCTGGTGAAAATTCTTATTTTAGTCATACTTCCAAGATGCAGAATCTGTAATTCCGAAGTACAGTATCCACACCGGTGTGGTAACTGTCAGCAAACATTAGATTCATCCGCGCTGAGGAGCCGTGCCGATGCACAACCCACGTAAAGATGATAAATCCGCAAATAGCTACAGTTGCAGGTTTCAAACAGAGATGGCGACAAAGAGGCAAAACATATGGACTGCAGCTTTATTTAATTGAACTAATTTGTTTAATTTGAGTTTGCTGTTTAAGTGTTATTTTCACTAAGTGAAAAAAATAATATTTTCTTTGCACTAAGTGTAAATAGTTGTTAAACGCTATTTATACTTAGTGCAAATAGTGGCAGATGCTATTTACACCTCAGTGTATTGTAGTATATTATAAAATAATAACAACAGATTCAGTGTATATAATTATATTTATTAAAATGATAAATGGATGCCTTATTGGGACATTACTTGTCTTTATCCCTAAAGCCCCCCTTACCCCTAACCCTACCCGATAAACACTTCATTCCCACTATTCTATACCCGTTAGGCACTTTATATCCACTTTTAAATTTTTTTTATTTATTTTTTTTTTATTCAAATGACAATTCTAGATACGGTTTGCTACCTCAATTCAAAATTCATTCTCTGAATGGCACACAGGTGAGGATTGTAGAGGACAGGTGAGAGAGGACATCTCTCACCCTAAGGGGAGTCTCTGCGATTCAGGGGACCAAAAAATAAAAGCAATTGCTTATCAGGTACTGAAGGGAGCGAGGCCAGAGTGAAAGAAGGCTATTAACAAATGGATCTGATATAAATGCAATTTTCAGTTCATTTGGACAAGAAACATGATAAAGACCTGAATCAGTTGGCAAATAACAAAGTTTTCATTTCTAATCTTTTTTTGCAGAAAGTTTAAAAAGATCTTTTCCCCTTTGTGCCTTTTCATTCTCTTTGAACGATGTGAGTGAATAGGGGTCCCCAAATTTAGGCGTATTTTTTTCCAATGGATGGGGCTCTTTTTCACTTTCCTAGGGAATCAGTTAGTCATTAATAAAACATGAGACAAGATAAGATTATAAGCACAGAATTACAATTTGCCAAAATGACTGAAACCTGATAAAACTTTAAAACGAAGCACTTTATATTAGCATTATTTATGACTGCATTAGCATATGTCCTGAACAAAGATTCAATATCAAGGGTCAATCAGGTCATAGCAAGCAAATTGAAAGTACTTTTTGAGTACAGTGTTTCAGTTTTCATTAACATCCTTTGTGCTAACAGGCATTTGTCCAGCTTTATAATTATTTTTTAACTGTAACTCCTAGAACTTTTAATCTCACCAGGACGAACATGGACATTTGCAGCATGCAAGATTTGAATATTTATTACTTAAGATAAAGACTGGCCTGAAGTCTTTAATACTGATGGATGAATGCAAAAATGAATCTACATGTAAAAATCTTTTGAACATGCATTCAGTATAGCTGACAGCAATAGCTACATCATATTGTAAACAAATATATTTACAATGTATTTATTACAATTTACATCTGATTCATTTTATAACAAATCAGAATGATGCAATTCCTGCAAAAGTTTGGCAAAAATGAATCAGATTAAAAATCTCATTATTATGAGAGCACCAAAGCAGCAAGAAGGAAAAGATCATAATGATGTTATTATGAGAACTGTAGAGCCAGATGATAGCACAGTTGCAATTTACACCAAAGTACAGAGACTATAGAGACTGAACCCACAGTTCCTAATCAAAATCACTTATAAACACACTCTTAGATAAAAAATATGCTATTTTCCCCCAATAATGTTTTTTCTTCATTGCTGTCATTTTTTTTAGAAATATATTTTCCATTTATTGAAATCATATTCTAAATTAAATAGCATATCTTTTTTATACTTCTCAACATAATGTAAGACTAATGTAAGATATATAAAAATATATAATTGTTACTTTGTTTAAAGAGGTGATATTATGCCCTTTTACAGGATTTTGTTTTTGGGGTATACTAAAATAGGTTTTCTTGCTTGACTTGAATGTAAAAAAAACAAACAAAAAAAAAACCATTATTTGTAAGTTTGCAGACCTTTTTCATTTACATTTATGCATTTGGCAGACGCTTTTATCCAAAGCGACTTACATTGCATTATACTATACATTTGTATCTTGAGTATGTGCAATCCCTGGGATCGAACCCATGACCTTGGCATTGCTAGTGCCATGCTCTAACCACTGAGCTACAGGAAAGCATCCTTAAACAGCAGCATTACACACTGAAGAAAACTGAAAAAGCATAATAGGTCCACTTTAAATTAAAAACTGTGCAAAATAAAAGTTGTGAAATATAATGCTCTGGAGGATTTAACAAAGCAGGTCGGCAAAGATGAAGCAATTTTTTTTTTTTGTCTCTAGACTTTTTTTTTTTTTTTTTAANTGTTTTCATAATGCACTTTTAATGGCATTCTCATAAGGGAAATATTTCTATAGTGTCTTTTATCCTCACACCACCAAAAAGTTGCTCTCTTGAATTTCTCACCTCAGTCTGTAGGATTCCCAGACTACTTTTTTTGTAGAAAACCTAGGGAATTATTAGACTTGAATGACACAAATTATGGAAGTGAGATCATGATATTATGTTACATATTGAGCCCCTAACTCCACCCTTAATCTTAACATGGCAGGTAAATATGGAAGCTTGTTTCCACCACAGAATTATTAAGAAAAAAAGAAAAATGTGACTTTGTTTCTTACGACTTTTTCTTGACTTTTTTTGGTGACTTTTAATGACTTTTAATGACTTTTTTCTTGCAATTTTTTGTTATATCTCACAATCTGACTCAGAATTGGGATTTGTTTTTATATCTTGCAATTCTGAGAAAATAAACTCAGTACTACGGGATATAAACTTTCAATTGTGAGAAAAAAATGTGTACCTTTTTTTTTTCTCTCTTTGAATTGTGAGATACAAACTGTCAGAATTATGACATATAAACTAAATTCAGTTTGATTGACAGACGACCTGATCAATCATAATGCCAAATCTGACATTTTGTCTGACAAACAAACCAGACAGGACATTTAGTAGTTTAACATCAGTAGACTTGAACTTGAAAAATAGTGTGCATTGAAACAACATACCTTCTGATGTTCATTCATGTTTATTTCACGCTATAACTAGTAGTAAAGAGGAAGAGTGTCGCTTAAATTTGGAAAGCTGAGACTTTTATATATACTCCCATTCTGAGAACAAGAAATTTTTATCAAGGTTTTATTTCGAGGCAGAAACAAGATTTGTACACTCACAACCATTTGAAACTGAAATGACAAATAAATCAATACATTTTCTGAAGCTATTTGATACCCGAATGTTAGAATACGAGTGATTTATGTCAATTAAAATCATTTAAAAACAAATATTATACATTTTGTGTTCCACTTAAAACTGTAACCTAATGGAACCCTTTGAAATGAGCTTAATCTGACACCAGTGTATGATTTGATGTTGCAGTCTCCTCATGAGTTTGTGTTGGCACACAGTGATTTAAGTGATCCTTGAAGAAATGCTTGACATTCAAACAAACACAGAGAGCAAAGAGGGAAGAGATACTGTGAGAGGTGGAATACAGAATTCATTTGTGAAAACCTTGGGCCTTCTAATTCTAAAACACACTGAGATACCTTGATCTGTGCGGTGAGTTTGTGATAATGGGCTTCGGTGAAGAGAGTGTTCTCAATGGGCCTCGTCCTTCACACAAGGGTCTGTGTTCTCCTCATGCAATACTTACAATAAAATCATGAGCTGATGCTACCACTATGATCCTCGCTAATGAGAACACTGATTATTCAAACAAAATTCAGCAAAGAATAAAAAAAAACACAGATGCAGCACACAGGCCTTAATGAATACAAACACAAGCTGTTAATTCTGTCTCTTATCCTTGTTTGACTAACAATGTTCAGATCTATGAGACAGATGGAGAAATGTGGGGGTCAGAGTACTGTCTGTTTAATAAACCCCTCAGCTTGTAAAAAAAAATCATAAGAAGCTTTGGAAAATTGGTTGAAATGCACACTTTGACTAGTTTTTTTGATCTCTTAAGCTTACATTTAAAAATGTTAGTGCTGTTTCAAGTAAGCTGCCTTGCTCCCTACATAGGCAGCTGCATTCAGTGGCAACTACTGAAATGGATCCTCATTAGTGACTTTGAATGCGGGCAGTTATTATATTATGCACTCAGAATGTGATACTAGACTCATAATACTGGGGAATAGGCATAAATATACTGTACATAGCATGCATGAATGTTTGGTAAAATAGTCAATGTAGTTTTAAAATTAATTTTATCACTGCTTTTTTGCATTCAATGGAGCATATCTATGTCAATAATATACAGTGCATAATGGCATTGTGTTACAAAAAACATTAAGACATTATTCAAAATATCATCTTTAGAAATAATTCTATGAGGATGAATAAATAATGATAGAATTCGAAGTTGCCTGCCTTTTGAAACAGTCAAAAGGTGAAATAAAGCATCAAAGATGAGCCAAACATCACAGGAAAGCACATGCATCGTCTGTCACATTATCTATCCTCAGAGAGAATCAAATGCATGTTAGAGACCAGGGAGCTTTGAAATACATTATTTTATTTCACTGATGTATTAATGCCTATAAAGATGTCTCTCTAGGGTTTAAAGTACATTCTTTTAAAAGATGTATTTTCTATATTTTGCTGCTTTTAAGTTCAGTCTTATATCACTATTAAAGGCTGTGCTTCATGATCTGACATTGTTTTAGAATGTGTTGTGTTGTTTAACATTACAGAGGTTTTTACTGTTGAATTTCTCACATAACAGCATAATATTTCTATAGCTTGGGTCTTAAAAATCTAACAAATGCCTTTGTGAGTCAATTAAGTTACATTAAAATGTCATTTAAATTGACATGGATAATGACTGCTATTGTATCAAAGATGTGTGGCAAAATTTCAAAGGTTTGGGTTTAAAAAACCATCTTAAAAATGAGCAAAAACATTCATGCACTAATATTTACTGTTTGTTTTCGGGTCGGGTTGGGAAAAGAAAGGAAAGGAAAAGGAAAAAAAGGAAAGAAAGAAAAGAAAGAAAGGAAAGGAAAGGAAAGGAAAGGAAAAAAAGGAAGAAAAGGAAGAAAAGGAAGAAAAGGAAGAAAAGGAAAAAAAGGAAAAAAAGAAAAGAAAGAAAAGAAAGAAAAGAAAAGAAAAGAAAAGAAAAGAAAAGGAAAGGAAAGGAAAGGAAAGGAAATTACAACCTAAATTCATTAAATTAAGCTTAAAATCTAATGGTTTGTTAAGAGTTTCCCATATGGTGCATTAGTGTACTAAGAGCTCTGAAATCACTCAGCATGGACTACTGATAAATTATGCTGGCTTCATTAAATGCAATATTCCCAGATTTATTCAAGTGTACATCCACATTTTACACATTAATATTTCCCAGGCTGCAGCAGCAATCAATTATTAGCAGATTAGCACAGATATTTCAGTGTCTTTATTTTCTGCCAACTGTTGTTTACCATGGAAATGTCAGTCTTATCATATCTGCACAAGTCCCAGGTGTAAATATGTAAGCTTCACACCTGGGTTGAAAATCAAAATAGCGTTAGTAAATAAGCAGCAATGCTAATTAATCTTTTCGCCTTGGCATACTCAACCATTCAAACTTCATCAGATCAGAGCAAGGGCCCAGTATCGCCACACTCAAGGAGATTTTCCAGAACATTCTGGTTATTATTGACATGGAGATAATGGTAGAATGATCTAAAGCATGCAGGCAAACAAATTATGAGTGCTCAGGAAACAGCAGGATTTTAACTGGTGCTAATTTTGATGAATTATGAACGCGGTGTGCCTTTAAATGGGCCAGCTGTAAGAGCGAGGAACAGATGGCTTGTGACAAACTAAATGCCCGAGTTTGGACCATTAGTGGTGAGGAACTCCGATAAATGTGCTGCATGTGAAACCCCTCAACCTTTTAAATGTTATTTAGAAACCCATGAGCTTGACATATTAGTGTCAGGAATGTAGGAATCATTTTTAATAAACCTAGTCTGCCAAAGTTTGGATCGATTGAATACCGGGGATCTCATTTGTTGGGTCGCAAATAAGCCTATTCTGATTAGAAACATCAAATGAAGATTTCTGAAGGATAATTTGACAATGAAGACAGGAGTAATGATGCTGAAAGTTCAGCTTTTCCATCACAGATATAAATTACTTTTTAAAAGATATTAAAATAGAAAACAGTTCTTTTAAATTGTAATAGTATTTCACAATGTTACTGTTTTTACTGGATTTTTGATTAAATAAATGCAATCTTGGTGAGCATAAGTTCTTTCAAAAGCATTTAAAAAAATAATCTATACTTTTAGTGTACAGCTTTTAAAAAGAAGGACATTGAAAAAATGTCACATTGGATAAAAGCATCTGCTTGATGTAATGAACAAACCATGCAAGATAGAAAATATTAACAAAAAAGGGAAATATGGTCCATACCAAATGGAAATGTGCATTGAATCGTTGCCTGATGACAGCAAGAAACCATTAAAATTGAAGGACTTTTTTTTTTTTTTACTTTTGTACAATTGTTGAGAACCCCTGCATTAATAAACTCAGCTATTTGTTAAATTGTATTCTGGGAAGCACAGAACATGTCTGACACATCGTTTATAGAGATCTACAGAATAAAGGTGATTTACCTGTTGTGGCTTTTAAATCATGTGCGTGTATATCTTCAGGGTTACTGCCATTTCAAACTGTAAAACACTCATTTTCCTTCTCCTTTCTGCCAGAGGAACGTAGCATGAGGTCAACCTTCAGTATCCTTACTACTTATCAATATCTTCTTCCTGCTATACTTAATTTGCAAAATTATACACAGATTTAATTAGCATTTCTTGTCCACATTTGAAGAAAGAAATTCATTTAAAACCAGGTCCTGCAGGCGTGAAACGCCTCTCCTTATTTATAGATCACAACAGTGTTATAGTTGTATTGAGAAATCAGGAGATTTTAGTCTCCACCTAGTGCCATATGACCTACAGTAACTTGCAAATTGTCCATCTATACTAACTGTATTTCTGATCCAACCAAATATGATTGTCCTGAGATTAGAGCTGCACGATTAATCATATCGCAATCGCAATCGCGATGTCAAGCTTGTGCGATTATATGACGCAAAATGCTGCGATTTTATGAAATAAAATAATAATAATTTAATAAATAAATAAATACATGTGTGGACACGACAACCCATTTTCTGAGAGCTGTTTGCCCATTTTATACACCGCTAATAAAAAGAAGAGCAGTCAGTTTCAGTTTAGGCAGTGGCACGTGTGGCGCGCATGGTCATGTCACGACTTTTCCCGGTGTGCAGCGCAGAGAACGCGTAAAGATGGAC
>RJVU01035392.1:4073426-4096205 GCA_003731715.1 Anabarilius grahami
CAGTATTAAAACAATAAAAGACCTGAAATATTTCAGTTGGTGTGCAATGAATCTAAAATATATGAAAGTTTAATTTTTATCATTACATTATGGAAAATAATGAACTTTATCACAATATGCTAATTTTTTGAGAAGGACCTGTATTTTTGTTAGTCAGTTTAGCTTTAATTTTCAAATAAATTTTTTGACAAGGGTAGCAGGGACGTTCTAAGAACATTTCCAAATAAAGTATGGTTCCCTACACGTTCAGAGAACGTCTTGAATGTTCCCCGAAGGTCCACCAAATAACGTTCCCCAAACCTTAAAAGAACTCCACATCGTGACCGTCTCTGAACGTACTGGGAACGTTACTAGGCAACGTCCATAACACCAGTGGGGACGTTCGGAGAATGTTCTGAGAACTTAAAATTTCTAGCGGGGTCTTGGATGTGAGGAAGGAGAAATGGGATTTGCCAACACTTGTCTTGGCACTTTAATCATGGTTTTATTTACAATGGGTCACATCATACAGTATATAAGATCAAATTTATACCCATTATGTGGTGACACATTTATGTGGCCCAGTGTAAATGGAGTGTGCATTCCCTATCGGATAGCAATCTGTTCAAATAAAACACAAAGTGAACAAGTTTTGTACCCCACACACTACAAGATAATCTGACCAATTTTGGGCCCAATTCTCCCCTTCCAACAATCCCAGGTAAAGTCCCGATTATCTTGATGAAGATTATCTTATCATATTTTCCTGTGGTGTAATGTATGTTAAGAATACTTGAATCTGCCCGCAACAATCTCAAATCCAACATGTTGAATATTTACATTCAGAAATCCTCTAGAAATATATCTCTGATTGTGTTCATCTGAAAGAATATAATCATATACACCTAGGATGGCTTGGAGGTGAGTAAATCATGGGATAATTTTCATTTTTTGGGTGAACCCTTGGTTATCCCTTTAAGGTAACCAAGAAAAACTGCATAGAGGAATCACGCTGTTTGAGAATCACTGGTACTGACCTAAGTTATGAAAGATGTTTTACACTGTTGCATCAGCTAAACAATTAACATCTAAGATAAAAATATTACATTCCAATGAGAAGACTGTATGCATGTCCTTCGTAGCCTCATTTCCACTGACAAATGACTGAATAAATATGGCATCACCCTGACTAAGGTTTATGAAGCTTCCTGCTCCATGCTCTTAATTCGCTCCTCATCAGTCAGACTGATTTGTCCCTGAGGCCTGGTAGAATTGGGCGAATAAGTCACCGGAGCAGCCTGTAATGCATTCTATTAATTACTAAGATTCATGGGGGAAATGAATTGGGAAAACAAGAAAAGGGGGGATCGCTAGTCCTTTTTCAATTAGATTGTTTCTCTTCTCTGGAAAATTGAGTGCTTGATTTACACAAATGAAAGCCAACAAACAAATTATTAGATTTTTCCCTCTCCTTTCAGTGTGTGAGCTGCATAATCTAAGACAGGTTCCATTACAAGGAATAGAAGGCATTTGTAATGGAATCTCATTTTAGAAACAAAACAAAAGGTAAAGTCGGTAATAAAAACAACAAATACTATTTGTTTTACAAACAAAGTATAATCATATTTTCCACCTCTTTCATGGAAAATGTCACTTTATGTACATAGTAAAACATTATTCTAACTCATGGGTCAAGGGTCAGAGTCTCCATCTGAGATTAGGGTCGATTAAATAATATTATTAGCATGCATATTACTAGGATATTGGATGTTTAAGGTCTACTGAGGCATCAAAGTGATTTTAGTAAAGGAAAAACCTCATTGACCCACACTTTTTAAAAGTTTAACGTTAAGAGCAAAACATTCTGAACTCATTTGTTCAATGGCTTTTCCCAGTGGAGGAATCTTTTCTTATGCTTTAAGCCTAATATTAAAAACATTCATGTTCTACATTAATAGGCACTGTAGGTCATCCCCATTTATCAGGTTTATGGTAATGGTATTCAATGGCATGTCTGCCAGCGTTGTAATTCAGAAGTACAGTAAAAGTTCAGACTCTGAAGCACACATTAAATCAGATTGTTTAATGTAACCCTCTATTATTATTAAAACATGGGCTTTAGGCATTGAAGGCTATACTGCAATTTTGTTTTAAACACTGTAGTCCTCAAGTAAGGAGGTCTTTTTGTTTCCATGACACCCAAATTAATAGAAAAAGTCTAAATTCACTTCCATTGTTGTTTGTTCAATCCAAAAAGGTTCAAAAGCCTCAATATATCTATTTGCATAGCGATGACTGTCACCTTTCATAAGTGGCATGTTCTAGTTTTCTCTGCCTGGTGTAGGTCTGTTGTGACCATATAATTTTTACTCAAAAAAAAATAAAAAAAATAAAATCAAAGTCTGAAGGATAAACTTGTCATTGATTGTTCTGCCACATGCAGTTGCTGTTCTGAGGGAGGAAAGATGTTCTATGGTGAGTTACATAATACTAAACTTTATTTCAAAACACTTTGATAAAATTACACAATCTAAGCTGACAGCTTTTTCTTCACAGTAGACAGAATCTCATTTTAGAGAGACAGATGGGATATTAGCTAACGGTAAACAGAGGCTAGGAGGATGTTTCATAAAAAGGTAATAAACGTGTGTCATAACCAAAGATAAACAGGTCACATACTGCATAGCTGATGAAGCAAATATGAACATCACCATACAAGCTGATAGCAATTCAAAATGCAATTCATGATTTATGATAGACTGGACTGGTCGCATAACAACACTACGACAAAGCCAAGAGACACTGAAACCAACCAGATCAACCAGGTCATGTGACATGCGTTTCCGGTCGTGTAGTGTAGATGGAGATCGTTTCTGAAATGCTGTGGAAATGCCAGTGTAGACAAGGAACTTTTCATTTTAAAATGCCATTTTTAAACGAAAACGCACTAGTGTAAACAGGGCTCTATAGAATAAGCATCCGAATTGTCAGAGTTCCGACAACAGTGACATCTTTTCCCATGTATTCTTATTTGTTTTCTCTACAGGTACTTCAATTCAAAATTCTTCAGTAAAGAATTTTAAGCCAAGAAACAACCAAAATACATACACTAATGAATAATTATTTTTTTTATGTTGTTGAAAGAAGTCTCTAATGCTCACCAAGGCTGCATTTGGTAAAAAATTTGGTACTGCGGTCCAAATTCAAAATATTGTTCGCCCCGCCCCCTCCTCCTCAGACTCGACGCTCTCGCTGGTTGCCAGTTTGAAGACACGCAACAGGCGCAAGCTCAATTGACATTAAAAGGCGAGAAGACTTACACACTGTTAGATAATTAGTTGATTTATTGACGCGTTTTAATATGCTCCCATTCAGAGAGATTTTTAGATGGATGCTGAGGCTTTTTAGGTTGGGTAGAATCTGCGATCTCTGACTCTGTTTGTTCGCTGGCTTCCGTGGCTGCAATTCACTGCATGTGTTTTCCGCCAACTGGCAACCCGGGGTGGCAAAGTACTATTGGGTAAATTGGCAACGTGCGGTCTTGCACAGACCAAAACAAAAACAGAAATTCCGTCACACAGAACGCAAATTTCAAAGTAAATTAACTGGCTGTACCAATGGTCTTCAGAGAAACTAGTGAACTCAGCACATTTAATAAATATCTGCAAATATATTATGGTATTTTTATGCTTTAGTACAGTCAAAAATGTACACAGAGCACCTCTAAAACAGAAATATTGTGAAATATTAATCTAATTTAAAATAACTTTTCCATTTTAATATATTTTTTAAATGTAATTTATTCCTGTGATGCAAAGCTGAATTTTCAGCATCTATTACTCTTCAGTCTTCAGTGTCACATGATCCTTCAGAAATCATTCTAATATGATGATTTGCTGCTCAAGAAACATTATTATTAATGATATTAAAATAGAAAACACCCACCACAAACCTTTGAATGGTAGCGTATATGCACAAATTTGTAAGAATTTCGAGAACAGTGATTAATGGGTGCTGTTACATCTTCGTAGTTCTTCACCCAGAATTGTGAATTACAATTCTTTTTCTCTTATGGCTTGAACAGAAGCATATACCATCAATTACTAGAACACTGAGTTGCTGTTTAAATTTCCGTAATCAATAATGATTCTAGTTGTTAATTAATCCCTAATCTCACTAAAATATCATGGAGATGTCGACCTACTAATGTCATGATAAGTATAAAGCTTGATTGTAAAGATAACTATGAGGTCCCTCTAGCCCTCCTGTATTTTGAACACGACATATAGAAAGAAAAGTTCAAGGTTTCTTGGAAAAGAAATGTGATTCAAGGTCGAGATATTCATGTTTCATGATTTTGCTCACGTTTCGTGTGGAGCTGGATCACACGAGCTATTTCTGATTCTCAGTAATCCTCTGCTCTAATCTTTTTTGAAAAAGAGATGCATTTAGGTCTGTAAGAAGGAGCACAGCCCTGATAAGACATTCAAATTCAAATAAGCCTCATGAGCAGGTAGAGACGGAGAGTTTCACAGGAATACATAGGTTGTTGATTCAAATCACACACACTGAGAGGTATGCCAGCAAATTACTTTGGATGTCTTTGGGTGAACTTCTCAAAAAAATAAAGGTATAATTTAAAACAAGATCAAATCAAATCAAAATCCAGAAGGCCCTCAAGGGCCAAAAAGATGAGAAAAACAG
Organism: Anabarilius grahami; assembly: GCA_003731715.1. NCBI lineage: Eukaryota > Metazoa > Chordata > Actinopteri > Cypriniformes > Xenocyprididae > Anabarilius > Anabarilius grahami. Next base: position 4,078,110 of record RJVU01035392.1, read on the forward strand.
CAATGTATATAATTGCTCAGGATTACAAAGATGTTAATTGAACCTAGTGATGTAGTAAACGTTCCTCTAGGCATCATATGTCTCCTCTTTGTATGAGAATATTATAGAAACAACCTAGGCATTTATTTAGCCATATATGGCAGTTTCAGTAACAAACATGCAGTAATTTTTCTAGTGTAAACAAGCACAAAGTTTTATTAAAAGGCCACGTTTGAATCTTGTTTATTGTATGTGTGCATGTCCCTAGGAAGTACATGAAAATAAATAGACAATTTCATTTTAGATGAAAAGTTCTCATCAGACATAAATGGCTCTCTATTATCAAAAGAGCCAGCCACTGACAAAGAAGAGTGCTGTGGGAAAAGCGTCTTTGAAATTCGCTCTCTGTTTTCTATAAACAATATGTAGTCTAAATTAGACACAAAATGATTTTTTGATATCTTTTTCAATGTATCTGGAAATATATCAATTTTCAGTCCCAGTTTCTCCCTCCCTCTCTCTCTCTCTCTCTCTCTCCCTCAGGAGACCTAGAGTAGAGAATAATCTGAAGAAGAAGAAATATCACAAATCAAAGAAAGGATGAGAAAAAAAGATGAAAATGTGAGATAGTCATACTGTGTCTCAAGCCTGGCAGATAAGGTAAGGACGTGGTTTCTCCTCACTTCTCTTATCCCATCTTTTTATTCTGCTTGCATCATATTGATGTCTGATTGTTGACATTACCAAGAAGATCTTCAGACGGTTGTACTCAAAGAGTGTAAGAAAGAAAATACAACAATAAAAAATTAAAAACAGCATGAAATGGCTTGGCAAGTACAGTTTTGTTTCTTGTGATGTTTTTGTTGTATTTCTTACTGAAACAGGAAGTTTTGAAAGGAAATACAGTATCTAAAGGCCCCCCTTTTAAAATACACTGTAAAAAAATCCAGTCATTTTTAGAGAAAATAAAACTGGTTGCTCTTCCCAGACAGCAACATAGTCTGGCCCAGATCCGGCCCTCATCTGGTTCATGTGGTTTATACCCGGACCAGATGTGGGCCGGATCTGTGCCGTCACTATGTTGCTGTCAGGGTTTTCTGCTCAATTAACCATATAAGAGGGCGTATAAGAGAGCTGCTAGATACAGTTTTTTGCTGTCGTATTTTTTATGTTTTTTTATTTTTTTTTACAGTGTAGAAAACAGGCTTTAATTACATCACAGTCATGAATCATGATTTGCTTCTTGGCTAGTCCATTGCATGGGTATTTGATTTGACAAAATTTGTCATCAGTATTTCTGTTTTGTATTTTTGGAAGATAAACATTGTTAAAATTAAAATGTGTATATCAACTAAAAAAAGTGCATTTTGTCAACATTTAGGAGTACATTAGCAGGGGTTTTCAAACTAGGGTTTGGGATCAGAGTTCTAACACTTACAGCAGTTACACTTCCTTAAATTCAAATTTAATTTGATTCCAAATAGCACACAACCACAGTAAGTAGATCTTTATGTATAAGGTTTTTTAAGTAAATATTATTGGCTGAAAGCAGGCAAGAGCAAACGATCAGGTCAGACCAACACATGTTCAGTAAGTCAGGGTAAGTGCTGGATGCTAGAGAGCACAGCATGACATTCAATCTGTTCTGTCTCCAGCTCCAGGGGAGTAACTGCCTCAGTAAATAAATGTCTGAACATTGCTTGAGTGCCACGACTTTCCAGCCACATGGTGACCACCAATGACTTCTCATTCTCTAAACCAGCATGAGAAATAGTATATTATTGTCATCTTGAGCAGTCTAAAAATATTTCTGTCCAGTGAAAATTAATTAAGAGATTGTGTCAACTGTTTTCTGCAGGAAGTGAGCTGTGCTAGTATTTTCAAAGAGGTGTTCATGGTGTTGCACTTCATCTACTTTTAACCGACATGATGCTGCTGAGGTAATAAAAGTTAATTGCCCCCCCAAAAAATCTGAAATGGAAATTTTACTCAGGCAAACAGTTTTCATAACTTGTGCAGTGAAGTTACATTGGTGAAATTGTCTTGTCTGATGAATGTAAACGCAATGATGTGAGGCATGATAAAAAAAGAAAATGTTTGTTCACATCCATTATTTATGTTTCAGAGTCCTTATGTTTGATGTAGTGTGGAAACTCACCATGTAAAGAAGATCCGGAAGATCCCCTGCTGAATAGACCAGCACAAACTCCCTTTGCTGAGTTAATTATCTTTTTAAGCCTCATTCCTTCTGTTTCACATTGTTTTATAGGAAAGATAAATTACAACACTGTGTGGAAATGGCAAAAAAGTGCTATTAAATAAGATGTTGTGGTGAAATGTGTTCTGTGTCATTAAAAAAATCTTCACGCCACCCCATATGCTCCGGATTACATCACCGCTTCAAGAGCACGTCCTCACATTCTTGGTCATTTATTCAACTCAGTGGTGCCTGTGGTTAAATGCCAGGTAAACAGATGGTGCACCAGAGAAACACGAGTGTCACACAGTTATGCCTTGGCATGTGTTTGCCAAGATTAAATGTTTCAGGGAGAATCTTCACAACGCTAACAACAGCCTCAATGCTTTACACAGCAACTAAAGAGGCGAAGCTCAATGCAATGTAAAGGGAAACATTGCAACAATACTGTGAGAACTGTGAAGCACCATTGTAGATTAAAAAAAAAAAAGAAAGAAAGAAATTAATTACTATTAAATCCAATTGATAACTATACTATGGAAGCTTGTTTTAGTCACTGAAAAAAAAAAAAAGGTAATTGTGACTTTTTATCTCACAATTCTGACTTCTTTTTTTTAATCTACAATGGTGCTTCGCAATTGTGAGTTTCCTCGCAATTCTGACTTCAAGAGTTCACATTTACATATAATTAAATACAGTAAAAGTTTGGAGTTTTTGGTGTGCTGTCCAGGAGGAGGGCTCTGAACTCAGAAATTTTGGCCCGAACCCAAAGTACTCCCCCCAGTTGTGGTAAAAGTAGATAGAACTGAAGTGAGGAGATGGGGTGGAGGATGGATGCTGATGAACTGTCAGACGAACAGAGTAAGTCTGCTGTATTTATATCTCTTGTCATTGGTTTGCTTTGATTAACTGAACGCTCTCCACCTGAGCTGATTAGGTTAATTATCTGCACCTGTTAATAAAACATCATTTGTTTTCTCAGAATTGTGAGATATAAACTCGCAATTCCGAGAAATAGTCATAATTGCGAAACAAACTGACTCTGAGTTTCAAAATTCTGACTTTATAACATGTAATTATGAGTTTATTTCTCACAGTTCTGAAAAGTCGAAAAAAACTGCGAGAAAAAAAATTCTGAAATGTGAGATAAAAAGTCTAAATTATTTTTCACATTTTTTTAATTCTGAGGCGGAAACTTCCATACTATACAGTTTCAGGACTTAGACACAAATTTAACTTGTGACATGGTGCTCAGTTCGAACGCACAAGTTTAAGTCTTATCTCCTAAAATGAAGCATTTAGGAATCAAATGACTTTTTAGTTGAACAATATAAGAATTTCTTGATAAAATGGTGGATGTTTTCGAGTATTTAGCATAAAGTAGCTAATTTGATGTTAGACTGTATTTGCACCATATAAATATCACTGTTTTGAAGGAATATTTCTGCATAATTGAGAAAAAATTTGTTGATTATGGTTCCAACAAACACACTTTCCTTTACAGCCCTTTTAAACTTAGAATTATAATTCAAATCTAAATAACCAATCATATTTTAAAATTATTTTATATTTTTAAAGAATTTTTTTTTTTAGAATAACATTATAGACTGAACAAAATTATAAACGCAACACTTGTTTTTGCCCCCATTTTTCATGAGCTCAACTCAAAGATCTAAGACTTTTTCTATGTACACAAAAGGCCTATTTCTCTCAAATATTGTTCACAAATCTGCCTAAATCTGTGTTATCTGGTGTGACCATCATTTGCGTCACGCAGTGCAACATCTCCTTCGCATAGAGTTGATCAGGTTTTTAATTGTGGCCTGTGGAATGTTGATCCACTCCTTTTCAATGGCTGTGGGAAGTTGCTGAATATGGGCAGGAACTGGAACACGCTGTCGTATACGCCGATCCAGAGCAGCCCAAACATGCTCAATGGGTGACATGTCCGGTGAGTATGCTGGCCATGCAAGAAATGGGATGTTTTCAGCTTCCAGGAATTGTGTACAGATCCTTGCAACATGGGGCCATGCATTATCATGCTGCAACATGAGGTGATGGTCGTGGATGAATGGCTCAACAATGGGCCTCAGGATCTCATCACAGTATCTCTGTGCCATCAATAAAATGCACCTGTGTTCGTTGTCCATAACATACGCCTGCCCATACCATAACCCCTCTGCCACCAGGGCCACTTGATCCACAAAGCTGGCATCAGCAATCCGCTCACCCACACGACGCCATACACGCTGTCTGCCATCTGCCCTGTACAGTGAAAACCAGGATTCATCCGTGAAGAGAACACCTCTCCAAAGTGCCAGACGCCATCGAATGTGAGCATTTGCCCACTCAAGTCGGTTATGACGACGAACTGCAGTCGGGTCGAGACCCCGATGAGGACGACGAGCATACAGATGAGCTTCCCTAAGACGGTTTCTGACAGTTTGTGCAGAAATTCTTTGGTTATGCAAACCGATTGTTTCAGCAGCTGTCCGGGTGGCTGGTCTCAGACGATCTTGGAGGTGAAGATGCTGGATGTGGAGGTCCTGGGCTGGTGTGGTTACACGTGGCCTGCAGTTGTGAGGCCAGTTGGATGTACAGCCAAATTCTCTGAAACGCTTTTGGAGACGGCTTACGGTAGAGAAATGAACCTTCAATTAGCAGTCAGCATGCCAATTGCACGCTCCCTCAAAACTTGCGACATCTGTGGCATTGTGCTGTGATAAAACTGCACATTTTAGAGTGGTCTTTTATTGTGGCCAGCCTAAGGCACACCTGTGCAATAATCATGCCGTCTAATCAGCATCTTGATATGCCACACCTGTGAGGTGGATGGATTATTTAGGCAAAGGAGATGTTCACAGATTTAGATAGATTTGTGAAAAATATTTGAGAGAAATAGGCCTTTTGTGTACATAAAAAAAGTCTTAGATCTTTGAGCTCAGCTCATGAAAAATGGGGGCAAAAACAAAAGTGTGTTCAGTTAACGTGATCTCATGATAATACGTGTGTATTTTTACGTTAAGTGTGGTTCTACCACACGTACATATACTTACGTTTTCATACACACAAAAACGTACATTGACGTATTTATAGCACTAAAATGTACAAATACTTACGTATAAGCAGCTAAAAAAACGTAAATCATGTAACATAAAGTGTGAATGTATATGAATTCCCATGTATTAATATTAAAATCGTGGCTTTAATGATTTAAATCTGTTGTATTCAATTGTCATATCAATACATGTTTTTAGTCACATTTATTGAATGCAGTTTACTCATCTACTTAATAGGAAATAACATTTCTGTTTGTGACTTGTGCTGCAAACTCGTTTCGGGGGATTACATAATGTTAAACGAGACTACACTTTGAAACCTTAAAAAATGAATAAAATTTCTGTAATTGTTTTACCATTTTGTAATATTTTGCTGTGCGATTTTCTCCTATGCAGTGAAGTGAAGTGAAGTGATATTGTGGCCAAGTATGGTGACCCATACTCGGAATTTGTGCTCTGCATTGGGCAGCCATTGCTGCGGCGCCTGGGGAGCAGTTGGGGGTACGGTGCCTTGCTCAAGGGTCTCACCTCAGTCACGGTATTGAGGGTGGGGAGAGCGCTGGACATTCACTCCCCTCACCGACAATCCCTGCCGGACCTGAGACTCGAACCCATGACCTTTGGGTTACAAGTCCAACTCTCTATCCATTAGGCCACAACTGCCCCGTGACTGACAATACAACCATACGATACACCAGCACAACATAAATTCACAAATCACATCCATTTTATTTGTTTGCTGTACGCCATATCTTTAGAATCCATATGTTTGCAAGGAACAGATCCAAATTCAGCCCTTTATCCATCGATCTTCATCTTCATTCTCAGCAGCGACCATCACAGTCAAAGCCCACGACATGGTTTACGGCACTAATATCGAACGCTCATTGGTTCTCACCTGCTTCGTCACAGATTGCGACATGCTGTGTTTCAGTGGATTGACATTTGAAATGAGTACGCGCGTTCACGGAGAGAAGCCGAATTCATCGTATATTAAAAGGAATAATAAATTAAATTCTGCTCTGTACCCTATAAAAAAAACTATTACCGCCAGAGAGGACTGCGACTGCAACTCATCATCATTTGAACTACTTTTGGTACCACTTTTAACATTTTCGCAAAAAATAAATGATTGTATTCAACGTTACGCTTGTTTGTCTGTTATTTATTTATTTATAATAGTACTGAGTTTTAAGAAATGTTTATGGGTAGGTTTAGGGGTAACGTTAGGTGTAGGATTAGTGGCTCAAAATATCGTTTTAATGTTATATTTTTACTAAAATTGTCATTTTCCTACACATTTCTGTCCATTATGTTTTATTCTTTTAACATTCTGTAAAAAATGGGTAGGTTTAGGTTCGGGGTGGGGTTTAGGGATCTTACATTTATCTACAAAATTATAAAAAGGGAAACTATACATATATTTTTATGACATGAAAGATTCGTAAATATTTTACGTTTTATTCGCTGTAAAAACGTATGTATTTTTACGTTTGGTGCCATAATCACGTCAGTATTGTACGTTTTAGCACCTTTCAAAACGTACAAAAATGTAAGTTTTGTGTCTTTTAAAGTTACGTATTAATAACTACGTATTAACAATGAGACCAGGCTGGTTCAGTGTACAAAAAATAAATTTTATCAGTAAATGGACTAATATTAGACCCTTAATAAAAACCTAAAAACCTGATATACCTAAATACTGCACATTAAAGTAGCAATTTCAGGTTAATTTTGAATTGGATATAACTGAAAATGACTTGCGGTTCAGTTATGAACTCTTATTCAGTGTCTGGGTGTCTGAATCAAACCGCTAGTTCAATGAGAATCATTTCAACTGACTCATCAAAAATGTAATTTGTATGTGAATTGAACATCACAGCACGCACTGTTTGTTGCTGCAAAGGAAACGACAAGGAAACACTGGCACTGACTCTGATCAGATGACATCTGACAAAATCACATATTGACACACAAAAAGCTTTCCCGACATTCAGTGGTGACTAGATTTTAAATTTTATTTTTTATTTTTTTTGCTGCATTTGTGACAACTTTAATTGCAGACTGGAACCAAGTTCTTTCCTGTCACTGTTGACAGTATCTGTGTTCAAGAACACCAGTTGCTCATTCTGTTGCATGCAAACTAAATTTCAAATGGGTAATTAATACAAAGGTTTGTTGCTGACATATCTTTGGTGCTCTTTATCCAGTGCCTGAGGCTGAATAAAGTACTTCTGAAACCTGGAGATGCTGCTGGAACAACTGGACTGTCAGACCCAACTGGAGAAGATACGCATGTCCTATGAATAGAGTCGACGGAGGAGTGTTAGTATCAAAGGTGTATTGACATGAAAAGACAGCGATGAAAAATTAAACATGATAGGAACCAAAGAATTTAAGATGAAAGTATGCAATACAGGTCCATGCTGAGAAGTAAAAGCACCCCCAATGACTTCAGATGGCTGCTCCTCTGAATTGCAAGTGAAATGTATAATTTATTTTTCGAATTTTACTTAAAAGCTCTCCTAGCTTACAGGCTGTTAGTGGCCATCTTGAAGTCTGCCAAATAGTTTGAAATTATTAGATTTCTTTCTTCAAAAAGAATATATCATGAGTTGTTGTATCATGAGCCTGTCTAACAGTTGTTTTGCTAGTGTTACCTTTGCAGGGCAGATCTCAAAAGCCTTGATTACGTTTATTCAGCCGTGCATAGAAACAATCCTGCCAGAATGGCATTAGACATGTAAAATAAAGAAATTGCACACCCCACGTCTCAGCGAGCACTTCATTATCTTCCTGACTTCCTTCATTTTGTTTCAGTGGCCTTGCAATGCATTTCCTTTTATCCGCAGAATTTCTCATTGTGCTAACACTCCAACTGAAACACAATTAATAATGCATGAAATGCAGAAATTAACAAAAACATTATTTTTGAGTCTTTCAACAAAAATAATTTTTAATCTTTTACTGAAGTTTTCTCTTGAGTCGCTTTTACAGGGAGTCTAAAGGAAGTGTGCAATGTATCACTATATGGAGCAATGAACAAAAAAAAAATCTATGGATTTCTTTGACAGCTTTTTTTTTTCCACCCTCACATCCTACAACTGACTGCTGTGGATTCAAATTAAATCGAAGTGCCAATTTCTTATGGAAATTAGAGTTGATATTCATCAGCCTCTACATCTGACCCTGTCTCAATGTTCTCTGTAGGAAAATATCATTTTATAAAAGGCAAGAGAGGCCTGGCATGTTGGCATATAAATGCAATAGTTTCAGATAAAAGGTACAGCAATTCAAGAATGTAATTCAAAAGAAAAGAATAAAGGATATAAGAGACAGAATAAAGTTGCAGGCATATAAAAGGCGCATAAAAGAAACATTGTATATTTGAGTTGGTGCCGTATAAAAATTATTTAAAGGATATATATATATATATATACATATATATATAATATTACAAAGTATATCACAATTGCAACTGAGCTTTACAGTCAGTCATCACCATTTTTTCATTTCATGGCTTTGACATTTCATTTTACAGGAAAAAGTCATACAAGTGACATTAGAGTGACATAAGGGTGAGTAGATGTGAGTCATTCTCTTGCTTTCTCTCTTCCTTTGCCATGAAAAATCTCCCTTTGCATTCCACATCTGTCCACACAACACCTTATAACCTATTCACTTTCATTTTTCAGAGAGAAGTATTTTCAGATTATCCCAGCATCCCAGAATGCAATGAGAAACCGAAAGCTCTGTTTGATATTTATCAGATATATACAGTTCATTTGTGTGGTGTTGCTTGAGATATAAACAACACAAAGTGGAAACAACTGCTTATGGCTTTACATTTGTCTGTGTCAGACTAAGAGTGGTTCATTATTCCTGAATTTCTTAAAACTTTCACCGTAATCTAGATATGAATCTTATCAGGGTATCATTTTATAGCCACATTCATGGTTGATATAAACTGACTCCTACTGCGCTATAGGGACAAAATTCTTTAGAGGAACTAAACAAGCTTGAAACAACAAGGAATTTTAAGAATGATTATGCAATTTCTGTTTATGCTTCTAGTATATAGAAATACAAAAAAAAATTACCAGAAAAATATTCAAAAGCAAAATAAATGGATAAAGATAATAGCATAGAATAATAAGGAATTCATTTATGATAAAATTTATGATTCATTTCATCATCCAATATGGCTAGGAACTAGTAAATAGTCTGAAAACAGTCTATAGTTACCTAGCTGGGGACTATTTTCAGGCACTGTGTAATATCATTGTGCCTGCTGTACCCATGGTACGGCAGCAAAGTTCCTTGATTATTATTTAATGATCTATGCTAAGCTGCAGCTAAAAGTGCTACCGCCAGACCCGGATATCGGCTGAATGGATTCGAAAATGGTAAAACTCAACTGTTTACCTCTAGGGGAGTTGGAAAATGAGCCTATTTTCAGAAATAGTGGTGTATTCCTTTAAGAACATCTAGGTGTACTCAGCTGTGTGATATACTAATATACTATCTCTGTATTTAAAAAATTTATTTAGTTACCACTTATAGCACACTTGAACCCATAGTGTACTACAAGTGGTAACTAAATACCTTTTTTAAATACAGAGATAGTTTATTAAAAGTACATTTAAGTTCATATTTCATGGTGTCTCAAAATAGCTCAGTTGAGTACACTTAGATGAACAAAATTAGTGCTCGAAAATAGAGCGCTTTAAGTACATTATAGAAGTGTACTTTTTTTTTCACCTGGGCCTTCACTATGTCCATACTAGAGGTATAATGCTGGCACGTGAATGTCTTTGAAACAATCTTTAAGAGTAGTGTCTGTTTGATAAATTAAAGTGCGTGATAAGCTGTGACCTTTCTTGTGTGGCTGTATTTTGTTTTCTGGTTTCTTGTGACTGCAATTAAACCACCAAAAAACTACAAGTGCAACAATCCAATTCAGACGCAACCTTTCAACAATCTGTTCCATTTCATTATTAATTGAGTTTAAAAGGTCATGTTGACTTCACAGGGACATATTGTAAATCATTATGTCTAGTGGATCCACCTTGTAGGCTTTCCACAAAAAAAAAGTGCAAGTTTGACTTAAATCAAATAATCACAATAGTACATACATCCTATCTGTTGTGAAATTATTCAACAAGGCCAAGCTCCAAAATCTTGCACTTTTATTTTTATTTTTTACAGGAAACGTCTGAAAAGCTCCTTCAAGTAAAGCTCTTGAGGGAACACTGGCGGAAATAACATATCGTAATTGTGTTTCCATTCGCCTGCATTCGTTGCCCAGTAATTGGAATGAACTTTAGAGGAGGTAGATGAGTAGCAATTCATAAGAGAAAACAGAGGGCCAAATGTGTGTATTCTCAACAGGCACTCATGCAGGTAGCTGTCCGTGTTTAAATGAGAGGGCCAGTCTGGGCCAGTGCACTAGGGAGAAAGGAAAACCGGTTCAACAGGAGTTTGGGTACTGCAGCTGGTCCTGATAACGAAGCTTATGGCAAAACGGGGAGCCATTACAATTCCACCGAGACTGTGGTACCAGAGTAGTTTGTCAGCTCTTAGTCTCAAGGTGGTGTTTTAGATTACTTCCACATTCCTGAAATGCTCTAGCCAAAAGATCGAAGCCTAATGCTTGTGGGAACCCACTATGAGTGACCTCTTGTTCCCATCCCACCCATAGTTCATACACACAAACAAACATATATATAGATGCTCGCCTGAACTGCAGAATGTGCCTTGAGGTCAGAGGGGAAGTAATTAATGGTGGAAAAGAAAGAGAATGCATTAAACCAAACCACCAGAGAGAACACCAGGAAAGGGTAGTTCATGGTGTGAACTAAATCGATAGTCGTATCGGATACCCAGACACCGCGGTGCCCGAATTCCTTCAGGCTAGACTCACAACCACATTTCTGATGCTACCATATGGCACAGTTAATGAATGAATAATGCTATCTTGGCTATAATATATTCCAAAGGAAGATGTTAGAGGCTTCTGTTGTGTGGAGACAAGTTGGATTATGATTTCATAATGCCAAAAAATCACCCTTAGGCTCACAATATAAATTTACGTAACCTAAAAAAAAAAAAAAACCCATAACCAATACAGGGTCACTGCAGGGTGATGGGATGAACGGTACAACTACAGCATGTTACAAAGCACTCAAGGGGGTTAGGAGATATACATCTGAATTCATTATCTGCAGATGTGAAGAAAAAGCGAAAGTGGATTGGGGGAATATGAGTATGCTGGCCATGCAAGAACCGAGATGTTTTCAGCTTCCAGGAATTGTGTACAGATCCTTGCAACATGGAGCCGTGCATTATCATGCTGCAACATGAGGTGATGGTCGTGGATGAATGGCACAACAATGGGCCTAAGGATCTCGTCACGGTATCTCTGTGCATTGAAAATGCCATCAATAAAATGCACCTGTGTTCGTTGTCCATAACATACGCCTGCCCATACCATTACCCCTCCGCCACCATGGGCCACTCGATCCACAACGCTGACATCAGCAAACCTCTCACCCACACGACGCCATTCACGCTGTCTGCCATTTGCCCTGTACAGTGAAAACCGGAATTCATCCGTAAAGAGAACACCTCTCCAAAGTGCCAGACGCCATCGAATGTGAGCATTTGCCCACTCAAGTCGGTTACGACGACGAACTGCAGTCAGGTCGAGACCCTGATGAGGACGACAAGCATGCAGATGAGCTTCTCTGAGAGGGTTTCTGACAGTTTGTGCAGAAATTCTTGCATTATGCAAACCGATTGTTTCAGCAGCTGTCCGGATGGCTGGTCTCAGATGATATTGGAGGTGAAGATGCTTGATGTGGAGGTCCTGGGCTGGTGTGGTTACACGTGATCTGCGGTTGTGAGGCCATTTGGATGTACAGCCAAATTCTCTGAAATGCCTTTGGAGACGGCTTATGGTAGAGAAATGAACTTTCAATTCACGGGCAACAGCTCTGGTGGACATTCCTGCAGTCAGCATGCCAATTGCACGCTCCCTCAAAACTTGCGACATCTGTGGCATTGTGCTGTGTGATAAAACTGCACATTTTAGAGTGCTCTTTTATTGTGGCCAGCCTAAGGCACACCTGTGCAATAATCATGCCGTCTAATCAGCATCTAGATATGCCACACCTGTGAAGTGGATGGATTATCTCGGCAAAGATGTGTTCACAGATTTAGATAGATTTGTGAACAATATTTGAGAGAAATAGGCCTTTTGTGTACATAGAAAAAGTCTTAGATCTTTGAGTTCAGCTCATGAAAAATGGGGGCAAAAACAAAAGTGTTGCGTTTACAATTTTGTTCAGTGTATATATATATCAGGCATAACATTATGACCACCTTCCTAATATTGTGTTGGTCCCCCTTTTGCTGCCAAAACAGCCCTGACTTGTCGAGGCATGGACTCCACTAGACCCCTGAAGGTGTGCTGTTGTATTTGGCACCAAGATGTTAGCAGCAGATCCTTTAAGTCCTGTAAGTTGCAAGGTGGGGCCTTTATGGATCAAACTTGTTTGTTCAGCACATCCCACAGATGCTCGATTGGATTAGGATCTGGGGAATTTGAAGGCCATGTCAACACGTCAAACTCATTGTTGTGCTCCTCAAACCATTCCTGAACCATTTTTGCATTATGGCAGGGCGCATTATCTTGCTGAAAGAGGCCTCAGCCACCAGGGAATACCGTTTCCATGAAAGGGTGTACATGGTCAGCAACAATGCTTAGGTAGGTGGTACGTGTCAAAGTAACATCCACATGGATGGCAGGACCCAAGGTTTCCCAGCAGAACATTGCTCCAAGCATCACACTGCCTCCGCCGGCTTGCCTTCTTCCCATAGTGCATCCTGGTGCCATGTGTTCCCCAGGTAAACAATGCACACGCACCCGGCCATCCACGTGATGTAAAAGAAAACATGATTCATCAGACCAGGCCACCTTCATCCATTGCTCCGTGGTCCAGTTCTGATGCTCACTGTTGGCGCTTTCGGCGGTGGACAGGTGTCAGCATGGGCACCCTAACAGGTCTGCAGCTATGCAGCCCCATACACAACAAACTGCGATGCACTGTGTATTCTGACACCTTTCTATCAGAACCAGCATTAACTTCTTGAGCAATTTGAGCCACAGCTCATCTGTTGGATCGGACCACATGGGCCAGCCTTCCCTCCCTACGTGCATCAATGAGCCTTGGCCACCCATGACCCTGTCGCCGGTTCACCACTGTTCCTTCCTTGGACCACTTTTGATAGATACTGACCACTGCAGACCGGGAACACCCCACAAGAGCTGCAGTTTTGGAAATGCTATGAATCAGTTGTCTAGCCATTACAATTTGGCCCTCGTCAAACTCGCTCAAATCCTTACGCTTGCCCATTTTTCCTGCTTCTATCACATCAACTTTGAGGACAACATTTTAACTTGCTGCCTAATATATCCCACCCAATTAATTGGGGTTTAGTTGCACAGAATTAAATACAGGTTTGAAACAACATGAGGGTGAGTAAATGACACCCTTCAAGACATTAATAATTAGAAATTGCTTATCTATAAGTGGAATTGCATGTTAATTATTGTAAAAATTACAAAAGCATATTTTAAGGTATTTTACCAATACATAAAACAGTAAAGACACAAATAAGCACATCAAAAAACCACAGGATGTTTTATGAACAATTCCTTTTAATAGCTGAATCACTGTGACTTTTATCATAACCTTGCTATAGAGGTTATCTTGATTATTTCACACCAAGAAAGATACACCTGTCCTACAGTGGTGAAGTTAATGGCAGTGAAGTATGTCATTGCTTCTCCTGAATAATTGAGCTATAATGAGAAGCATTTTTCTCTCAGAAACAGTAGGAGGTGGAAATAAGTGTGCAGCAAAGTGGACTTCAGCTATTACTCATTGAGAGCAGTTGAAAGGGGACAGCGGTTAAAGAATTACTGGCATACCGCACATACCACCACATGGGGTAAAAAACATCATACAATGTCAAAACATTTGGGGGAAAAAAAAGATGCTGCTAATTTTGGCATGACCGATGGTTTCATTCAGTGTATTGGTTTTGCGCTTATTGACGTAGTTCAATATGGCTGCCTGGTGAGAAACTGACAGGTAAGTGACATCACTCTCAGTCAAGAGAGACACCAGCAGAGAACTATGGTTTATTAATGTGCTCATGTCCAGATGCGTCGAGCATAAAAATGAACCTCTTTGTCCCTAGAAAGAAGAGAAAAAAGAGAAAACACAGCTGCCCATTTGTATGTAGTCCTTGTTTGTGTGCTATACGGTTTAATCGCTTTGTGAATACATTTGTATGGAAAATTATGCAAAGCCGCTCACCGTGCATAACCAGGGTGAGTCTGAAGATCCTGAGGGAAGTCTATTTATAAAATGTAAAGCAATCTTTGATTATTTTCCTGGGTTGAGGTGGATTGATGAAGTGGAAGGTAATTGAATGCAATGGAAGTCACCTTGGATAAGTGTCTGTGTGACCGTTAATGAGACCGGACTCTTCAGAATGAGAGCAGAGGATATCAACTGATAACACCATTCATGCACTGATGAAAAACTCATATCTCAGGATATGACAACAAACTTAGTACACATTAACTTTAATTGTACTCCAGTCTATCTAAGATACAGAAGACAATATTTAGAAACAAACATTCATATGGGATTCCAGAGAATTGTGATTGATAATATTCTCATTACTTCTAATGTGTTCTGATAATGGACTCATTACACATTATAAAACGTAACTGGCTTGCAGATATTTCAAACAGCGTGTGCCGTGATATTTACAGACAAATGCAGATAACCATAAAAATTTGCTAATTTGGAAACCTATTTTAACATATAGACATATTGTCACAAATGGCTGTTGTTAAATAGCACACAAAGTCAAATAGTTCAAAAGGAAACAAGTTTTAATAGAACAATCAGTAGAATGATAACAGGAGAATCACAACCACGTTACACAGACGACACGGAACACAGAACTGAGCAAACTGAGGGCTTGAGAACACATTGAGATCGTTAACATAACAGACAACACCTGGATAACTCAATTAGTGACTATGGTAACAGATAAGGCAAGGAGGAACTGACAAATGGAAAAACAATGAGGACTGAATCAAAACTCAAAAGTAAACTAGACAGTGCATAACCCTGACACATATATAGTTCCCTTTCGAAGGGAACTCCACTCTGCGTTCGAAACGCATTGGGGAACGCCACGTGACCCAGGTGTCTGAAAGCACTATCCAAAAAACTCCAATTCGTATTGGCCGGCGACAGCCTATGACGTCATACGGCGCGACCCGGAAGTATAAAGGAGCGCCTGGAGAGACAGCCAGCATCTCATCGTCTTTCGGTCCTGTTCTGTCTGATTGCATCTATACCAACTCCGGTAGGGTTTTTTATATATACCTTACGAACGTTCATGAGAGTGTGTTTATCCGTGTCCAAGGGTTTGACACTGGATGTAAATATTTTTCTGGGCGTTCTCTGTCTGGAGAGGACCGCGCATACACAGTGCTTGAGGGCACTGCTGTGTGTTTGTCTGTTGTTTACTCTGTTCTCGTTTGGCACTCTTCCCGAGGGAAGAGCTGTCTGCATCTCTGCCTGGTGGTTCTGCCCCCTGTTTGTGCTGAGGCTTAACGGTGGCTGTATCATAGGGCTCGTAGACGAGCTCGTTGGGAAGTTTGAGAAAGTTTTATTCTCTCTCAACTTCCCTGGGGCTGGCGAGAGCGACCGGATGACGATGACGTTCGTGTTTGACGTCATCGCGTCCGGCAGCGAGCGCTCCTCTGGCTGGTGTATGCGAGCTGCTGTGTGTTTGGGCTGCCGGGACAGCGCGTTAAGAAAGGGGCCGCGCGCACGGCTCGACGAGCGGTTCCTTTCTGTCCATTAATACGGCAGCTTCCATACTTTCCATCCCGGTCTGATCTCTGCGTTTGAGATCGGGAAGGCATGGAAAAACCCCTAGCCATTCATATTTGTATCTGAACCCAGACAGGCGGGAGGAGGAGGAAGAGAGAGTGAGACGGCTGATCGATTGTAAACATTGTTGCGTTTGTAATCGATCCCCCAGCTGTATAGGGTGATTTATATCTACCCTCTCCTCCTCTTCTTCCACCTCCTATATGTATATATATATGTATATATTATATGTGTATATATATATATATAACATATATCATGCTCAGATGCTTCTTATGGTCAGACTGATGGCTGGGCCATAGTAATTATTTCTATCAGCCCGCTGTTCTGTTTGATAGTAAGAGGATCTTTAGGCTTAAAAGAACCTTAGATTCCATCCTTTCATGTAAAAAGGGACCTTTAGGAGTTTTTTGGTTTTTGAGCTGCAGGAGGGTCTATATTTTATTCGTTAAAATAAGACCTTATTTTCCTGTATAGTTTCTGAGCATGTAGTCAAAATTAGGGTGTTTTTGGGCAAACTGAAGTTGACAGACTGGCTAGATATATTGTGCAGGCCACAAAATGGCCGCCTCTTAGCCACCTGTTGTTTAGAGTAGCTTCTCATCTGCTGTTTTCTAGAGTAGTTTGAGTTAGCACTCGTCACTTCAGTTATTATGCATGTTTAGGTCGGCCTTAATCGGCCGCCTGACATTGTTTGATTGTGAGCTTCACTTTCTTTCTCTTATCCATGAGATTTGGAGGTGAAGCCCAGGCTTCACTAGGCTTGTGGCCCTGTAAGAAGGCCCGTAGCTTAGCGGCTAGGCTAGAGCTAGGTTAGGTGTGTTATAATTACATAACCTTATGTATACTATCCCTTATTAGGTTGTATAGTTCCTAGTTCTGGCCTCCTCCCGAGGGAGTTGTTAGGCCGTATGCCCATTATCCCCTTGCTTATGTAGACCCTTTATATGTGAGCTTACTTATGCTGCCACAGGTTAGCACCTGTTCTCTTAATAGTAGGCCCCTTTTTAAAAAAAAAAAAAAAAGAGCGGCCTCTATTTGAGAGGATGGTGACTATATATTCCCCAGTTAAGAGGTTTATTTGTGTCACTGAGTGCATCACCTGTTGGATTGCATACTCAGGGTAGTTAGAACCACTTTTTGAGGAAAGTTGGTATCTATTTAAGCTCCCTGGTGATCTTGTTAGCGGCTATATTGCATATAACTCGGATTGTTGGCTTTATGATATTTAGCCTCCTTCTAGTTAGCAGTTGTTTTCTACAATGCTGCATAACGGATCATGGTTTCCTCACATATGTACACTACCACAGGCCCTGCCACGTGTTTGTTTGAGTTAATAGGCCTTATAGCCTTTCTTAGGCCATGTTGGCTTTGTTTGGTTCCCTTTGGTCACATGTTAAGGGTACATTGCCTGGTGGAATGTGTAGCCTAGCGCAGGTTGCAGTTAGCTTCCCATAGTTATGATTGGGTTAGAGCTGGTTCCCTGTAGCTTGGTCCCCTTTTTAAATTCACGAGCTGCAGCCACGTGTCATTGAATCGGCAGGCCTCTTCAGGCCTCCTTTTTAGTCCACACGTTGGCACGGTTGGTGTTTTTAATTTGCAAACAGGCTGAACGCCACTTGTTGCTGGAATGGTAGGCCCCTCAAGGCCTCTTTTCTTAGTCGACTTGATGGCAGGATGCCTGGGAAACCATGCCACCATCGCGCCTCATCGTCGACAGATAGGCCCTAAACAGGCCTGTTCTCGATGTTTGGCAGCGTTTCATGTATTCCCTCTTTGGAAACTTTTAATACATGGCATTTGGGTGGTATGGTTAGGGTAGCCACTTGCTGATGCCGCGTGTGTACTAAGGTAGGCCTACCTCGGCCTCCGG
>RJVU01035392.1:4098190-4135770 GCA_003731715.1 Anabarilius grahami
GAACGTCTCAGGTTACGTATGTAACCATAGTTCCCTGAGAACAGGGAACGAGACTCTGCGTTTCCTTGCCATGCTTCGGGTTGCCTGCCTGCAGAACAGTCCCTCAAGACGATAGATGCTGGCTGTCTCTCCAGGCGCTCCTTTATACTTCCGGGTCGCGCCGTATGACGTCATAGGCTGTCGCCGGCCAATAGGAATTGGAGTTTTTTGGATAGTGCTTTCAGACACCTGGGTCACGTGGCGTTCCCCAATGCGTTTCGAATGCAGAGTCTCGTTCCCTGTTCTCAGGGATCTATGGTTACATACGTAACCTGAGACGATCTATCTATTTTGCTCAAAAAAACATTGATGTGCTATGCTGTAAACAGCAATTCAACTGAAGTCCTGATAATTATATATTAAGATCCAGCTGCTAAGCTCTAATTGTGCACTTTGCCCCATGCAGACCAATGTAAGCCCATTTGGATTTAAATTAAATGATGCGGCTCATTCCTCAGTCTTTATAGAGCCACATATGTCAAGATCTTATGGCCTCTCTGGCCCACCCTCCAATTTATCTCATTTTAATTGGCAGTAAGAGAAGATGAAACATGCTTTTATGTTACCCTGACCAATTGTCCCCTTCATCTCCTGGCTTTATTAAGTAAATATGGGAATGTTTCTGAGACAACCAGAGCCTGGAGAAGACAAAATTTGGTGCAGCAGAGAGAGACAGAGATAAAAAACAAATACAGACTTTCAGTTGTTAAAAAAAGAATAATGATTTTTACGTGCCTAAGAAAAAGAATGAGAAAGAAAAATAGAAGGAAAGTTCTATCATTTGTAACGAATAAAGCTACTCAAGTCCTGGTGATTGTTTTTTAGACATTAGGATCTGATTGACATGAGCAACTATATCCTTTCTATGTGAGAAGATGGACGGGAGTCAACGGCACATATTAAATAAGCAAAATGCATAGTACTGGCTTTCTGACTCGTGAAGACTGATATGCTTGTTGAAAATAATGTGTCACCTTGAAGTGATGAGACATTAGCTGATTACAGAGCTCTCTTTGCAGATGTTAACATGCCTTTTGTTGATTGTTTGTGTGTGTGGGGGTGTGTGTGTGTGTGTGTGTGTGTGAGAGAGAGAGAGAGAGAGAGAGAGAGAGAGAGAAAGCAGTGGGATGAAGTATCTTGAGCAGCACAATTAGTATGTCCTTTACCTCCCCTAATTATCCTGATAAATCAGACCATGAGGCACCATTTCTGTATTCAGCCAGGGCTGGCAGCCATAAAAATTCACATATTCACTATTATACTATGCAGAAGAGATTGCAGTTGATTGCATCTCTTGTTTACACTTCAGAAACGTTGTGAATAAAATTATTAACAAATATAAGCACAGATCATTTGAAGAAGCTTCTTTCACACACAGACACATGCATATATTTATTTTATATTTTGAAGAATGTAAGTCAAAAAATGATATTACTGTTAATAATAGTTTTCTATGGAAGCCCATCTTTTTCCCCTCAGAGTAATTGTAAGTTTAAAATAAGAAAATATTGTCACATTGTGAAAATATAAAGCCACAATTTAAGACATAAAGTCAACAAGAAACAAAGTCTCAATTGCAAAACACTGAGATTATTCTCTTTATTTCTCACAATTAAGAGAAATAAAGTTGTGAGATCTACAGTCACAATTACAAGAAATAATCACAACACTGTATAAAAAAATATTTTCATGATTTATCACAACATTTTTTCTTTTGTCAGATCAACCTAGATAATTAATGTGGTTTAGATAACATAATCTTTTGAGTTTCTGTTGATTAAACCAATCGCCTCCATTGTAATAATTTTTTATTTCAGTGAACTCAAAATTTTAAGGCAACCAGTTAACTTTCTTTTTTAAGTTAAACCAACAATTGTTTTTACAGTGAAGAAGCAGGTTTCCATAGGTTTATATAAATATATAGTTATATAAACAAAAAAACAAACAAACAAACAAAAAACTTCTAAATAACATTCTAAAAATGTTCTAATGAGCTTGGTACTCAAGAAACATTTTTTATTCCAATTATCCCTGTTCACCCCTATTTTGGCCTATTTGCCATTTACGTCTGAGAAAAGTCAGACATTAAAAAAAACAGTTTCTACCCACAGGCTGTTTGGCCCTTTTACCTGGCTCTCAATCCATAATTCCTGCCGATCATCTTTCACATGCTGTTTTTTAGTACAATCTTTCTTATGTGCCTTGCTAAATGGCATATCCAATTCTATGTATACTGTACTTTTTTTTTTTCTTTTTTTTAGCTTATATTTTGCTAGACAAGATTTATTGTCTTGTGCAGTGTACAGAGATAAATAATTTTGTTTCTTTCCCCAATTATCCAACTGCCTGACTATCTATTGACATCCGATATTTCCAATTATTTAAATAAAAAAATCTATTAGTTTGTTTTCTGAAAGCCAACTGATATTTTCTAGCATTTTACAGAGTGAAATCTTTCCAGACCTTCCCAGCTGATGAATATTGATCATTTAACACTATGCAAAGTTAAAAAGCTGATATTTCCCTTTAAACATGCCAATTACATCACATTGCAACCTTACATAACTCAGCTCAGCCAAAACTTTTCAGATCTTTCCCCATTAATCCTGCAGAGATGTGATGATTAATTGATGCAGTGCTGTTTAATAAATCTCTGCATCTCCCACGATGTTGCAGAAAGCACAGAGCCATAAAAAACACAACAGTCATATTGCTTGAGCCTACATAATTTTAATCAATCTTGCAAATTCCCCATTCACACAACCCTTTTTTTATTTCTTGAACGTGCATCGCCTTTAATACCTCCCATTACCCAACTGAGGGTTTTTCTTAGGGTGTGATCACACTTGGAAGGTTTGGTTCGATTCAAATGAACTCTGGTGCGATAGCTCTGTTAGAGTGGTTCATTTGAATAAGTGTGAACGCTATTCGAACCCTGGTGCGCACCAAACAATCAGACCAAGACAGGAGGTCTCAGTCTGCTTCCAAACTAACTCTGGAGTGGTTCAACTGAAATATGAACACAACAAAGTCCAAAGACATCTAAATAAAACAAAAACAGGATGTGATGTCACAAGAAAGGACAGAATTATCAAGCATGCCTGTTTTTTCTGATTATAGAAGCTATGTTGCCCATCACAGTTCAGTAAATGCATCTGAAACGCCATCTCCTTGCAGCAGATCTTTGTTTTTTGTGCAACAGAGGAATTCCTGGCACTTATTTGATTCCTTTACACATTTTATAAGCTCTTTGCGAGTTCTCAGCTGGTAAAAATGTACACGCATACATTTAGCCAAGCACACAACATTGTTTTGGCTGTTCGGTAAGTTCTATTGCAAAATGTACATTGTAAAAGCTGTTTTTGTTGTGTAACTGTATAGGCTTAATGGTAAAAATGACAGTGTAAACACTAAGAGAACAAGGAATTTCTTTTTTGGTCAGGACCAAAAGAATAAAGACAACCAAACTACAATTAATTAAGAAACTCCTATCAATAAGACCTCGTAAATCAGTCCGACCTGATATGGACTGATATGTGAGAGATAACGCCATTCATGCCTGGAGGGATCTGGAGAATTACAGCACAACCTGAGGTAGAAGACAACCAGCTGATAAGTCAAGTATACATGGCCGATGTGCTGCATGCATTAGGGCCTATCTCAGTTTGAAACTGGTCTAATCAGAGTAAAACCAAACTTTCTGTCTCTAGGCTCTGAAAAAATACAAATAAACAGAGGCTTCAGTGCTCAAAAAATGACTGCGGTACTATGCTTTTCAAAGCCTGTCATAGATAAAGTGCCATATGGCGGAAAAAAATCTCATTTGTCTGCAAATGGAGAACAATCACAGATTACCTACTTCTTCGTAAATTACAATGTCAGCGTCTTTGCAGAACGGAACATAAAATAAAATGCTAAAATTTTATGCAGTGAACAGAGCTCAGGGTATCGAGAAATTTCATAGTGCCAGGCAAATACCATGTAATAGTGGGCCAGATAAAAGCAGAAATTATTTAAGCATGAAATTAATTGTAGAGCTTGATAAAAGACTTTTGTGTGACAGGGATAAATGGCTTTGATATATTTAATAAGGGTACCCGCTCTCATAATACTCCATAACACAGTAAGAGCTCTGCTATGGCTTATTGCTTCCCCGATCTAGAGATGGGCTTAGATCTACTCCAGTAACACACCATCTTGGTATGAAGACAGCAGGTGTAAAGAATAACTCATAACAGAGACACTTTTAATATATATCCCCTTTATATTACTGTGTGACTTCACAAACGAAACTGCAAACCGTATTGGCACTCAGAAACTTTTCCAAGTAAAGCTACACATTTTCAGAGTTTCAGTTTCCAACCAATCAACCAACCAACCAATCAATCAATCAATCAATCAATCAATCAATCAATCAATCAATCAATCAATCAATCAATCAATCAATCAAATCAAGTCTGAAAACAACACTCTAAAAAAATGCTGGGTTAAAAACAACCCAAGTTGGGTTGAAAATGGACAAACCCAGCGATTGGGTTGTTTTGACCCAGCAGTTGGGTTAAATGTTTGCCCAACCTGCTGGGTAGTTTTATTTAACCCAACAATTGTTTACAAATTACTATATGTCTGGCTTAAAATGAACCCAAAATAGGTTGGAAATTAACTAGAGGCAACAATAATAATCAAAAAGATGAGCATTTATTAATAAGCAATTTAATAAATGTTTATTGTTTAAATATTATTCAAAAAAAGTATTAATATATGTTTGTTTATTAAACATATTAATAAATGTTAATTTCCAACATATTTTGGGTTCATTTTAAGCAAGAAATACAGTAATTTTTAAACAATATTTGGGTTAAATAAAACTACCCAGCAGGTTGGGCAAACATTTAACCCAGCCGCTGGGTTAAAACAACCCAATCGCTGGGTTTGTCCATTTTCAACCCAACTTGGGTTGTTTTTAACCCAGCATTTTTTAGAGTGAAGTTTTAGTATCTTACACTATTCTGCTCCTCTAAATGTTTAGATATTTTAACCTTAAAACAAGACAAAAATACTGATTAAAAATGATAGATTGTAGACTTTTGTGGCTTATATTTTCAGCATAACACTTCAAAATGACTTGTATTAGCAATTTTTCATTTTAAATATTCAAGTATTATATTATTCTGATGGCTAAATTGCATTTTAGCTCAATTCAAAGTATAGGTCATTACTTTTCAAGCGATTTACATTAGCAATGCCCTTTCACGCCAATTAAAAATAAACTGACTTTCGCAGCAATTTCATGCTAGCAATCCAGAGAATGGACCATGGCATTAAAACATTTAGCCTACTTAACCAGCAGGAATTAGATGATTGTAATTTCATGTTTTACACTTGGCTATATGGGAGAGAAAAAAGGGACGTGAAAAAATCACAAATATTTTTTTGAATATTCTATTAATTTACAAACATTCAGAAAATTATCAATAACATTTTTCCTAATTTTCCTTTTGCTTCCAACCTTGCATTAAAGTCTTATTATGATCATGATCTTGAGAGAATCTTAAAGGGAAGTGAAATGAAAACATTTAGTTTTAATGCATTCAAGGCACCAGGGGCCATGCCAGATTTATTCTCATCCAATCACACGGAGTTTTGATCCATGACCACGTCAGTGCCATTTTCAACCTCAACGATCCATCTTAGACTCACCTGCTGTCTACCTTTCAGATTGCCAATGGTTTCATCTGCTGCAATTCTGTCCAAAAAATACACTGAAACCAAAAGAAGTATCAATGACTGCAAAATCATGCCATAAGTCCTTTTCTTTTTCAAAAGGTCTTCAGGTGAATGGTCTAGTCCAATGGCTTCAAATGAATAATTATTCACCACTTTAAAGGTCACCAACTCTTGCCATGGTTAACATTTATATAACTCTCTTTATCCTGTCATTCTTACTGTATAAAGTTTTAATAAAGGTGACTCAACTTTCAGGTCATTTAGATTATTTCCTGGCCTTTAATGTCAGTGCTGAAGGAGAAGTGACCCTATATATATAAAATTGAGAACGGCATAGTAATAATTGATTTTTTCATATTGCTTTTTACATCACACTGATCATATTCCAATATTTATGAACCGAACAGGGAAATAGTAGTATAACTTGAGTAATATATTATTTTCATTTTGAATTATACCTATTAGGTGCAATTTGTGCACCCCTAATGGCACCAATCGGAAATGCAATAATGAAATCAGAATAGTTTTGGAAAAGGTTTCAAACTCATTTCAAATATACTGGCATTGAGCAGAAAGAAGTATTTTAACCTCAACATCCACCCTTAACTATTAGACTAGGCAGAGCTACTCAGTATTTCAGTGTGTTTTGTCATCCTCATGAACAGGAGAATATAAGAGCATGTAGCATGTGACTACATCAGATCCTAAAGGCATTCTGGCCTCTAGGTCATCGGTGCTGCCAGTTTGTGAATGGCACAATTAATCTTGGCCAGCCCATTTCAGACATGCTTTCAGACAACAGATCCATTAATCAGCCCAACCAGTCCCAAGCTAATGCTGAAGAAAGTCTACGATTATTCAGCATGGACAGTCCACATTTTATCAAGGAAGAAGGAAAGGAACACGGAGTGATTTATCAACTCTGCCGGGCACATGGTGTGTGCATCCACGTATGATACCAGTCGAGCAGAGTGAGATAAGTCAACTGGTAATGGTTTTGCATCTTAAAGAATGATGGGGTGACCCTAAAAGCAAGACAAAATCATTAAATGGAATGATAAAATCAAAATCAAAAGTGTACTTACAGCAAAGACACCATGGCTGACAGATGGAACTAAATGAAAAAAAAAAGTGATTGAACTTTGTTTAAGCTGATCATAAAGGGAAGGATTTTCTGGCATGACGTAAAGAAGATTGTGTCTCATCTGTCTTCCATATGTTGGCAGAGTTTGATGCCCCATCAATGACTGGACCCCAATTAATCTCCAAGACTCATTATTTTGTGACAGATGCTATGGACCATTTACTCGATTTGAGACTTTTATCCTGATTAGATTCCTGAGCAAGAAAGTTTCTGCCTTTGTTCAATCTTTTATTTTTCTTCATCACTGTGTCTGTAGACCAGGCTGTCAGAACATTCTACATATTACATTAAGGACATTGCAGTTTATTGCTCTGGCCACATACAGTCCTCATGCTCCCTGGAGCAGGTCTATGGCTTGTTCACACAGATTTGTCAGTCAATAGAAAAATCTCTTTAGTGTTACTAAAGTATATAAAAGTAAAAAGTTATGCTAAAAAGTATATAAAAGTTAAAAGTTATACTAAAAAAGTATAACAATATGTGACCCTGGACCACAAAACCAGTCATAAGTCGCACTGGTATATTTGTAGCAATAGCCAACAATACATTGTATGGGTCAAAATGATTGATTTTTCTTTTATGCCAAAAAATCATCAGGGTTGGATTTCCCGAAACCTTCTTAACACGTCTGTGGCGACCAGGGCGGACGAGAGCCGTGAGAGAACGGCACGAGGCCGGTGGCGCGAGTGATAATGAGCTCCACCTGGGAGGCGCGCCGGCCTCGAGTCTCTCACGGAGGAGCTCCGGGAGCATAAAAGGAGGAGCGACGACAGTGAAGGACGAGAGAGGACCAGGCCTGGACTTTACGTTATGTTTTATTATGTTTGTGTGGCCGGCAGACGTCCGCGAGGGTCTGCCGGCGTTACTTTCATTTTGTGTTGGTTTATTTATTAAAGTTTCTGTTTGAACGTTGGCCGGTTCCCGCCTCCTTCTTCCCGTATATACGAACTGTGTTACATTGGTGCCGAAACCCGGGAGGAAGGAGGGACATGCGGGATCGCGGTGCTGCGGAGTTCGGGCAGCGCGGGAGAGTGAAGACCGCGAGAGGCTGCCCGAGGCGGTGGTACTGGAGCCTTGTGAAAGGTGGGACGGAGACCCGGATGCCGTGCTCCTGGGACGAGGTGGGGTGGCTGCCGTCCTGGAGGGAGCGGAGGAGTCGCCGCCGTTCGCCGTGGGCCGAAGCCTGCTGCCATCCGCCATGAAGGGGAGGAGCAGGGAACGGGGGACTCGCTGCCGGCTGCCCTCAGCCGGAGGAGCCATCGCCGGCCGCCAGGAGGCGGTCGAGGATCGGGCCGTCCACCAAGCGTCCAGTGCCATCGCATGGCACCGCGAGGAAGAGCCTCTCGGCAGGCTGAGGACCGAGCGGCAGTGTGTCTGGGAACCGGACCCAGAATTTTTTTTTCCTCTCTCCCCTCTCTCGTCCTGTCGCTCCCCTTGCTTCCGTCTCCTTTCTCTCGTCTCGTCTGTCCTTACCCCCAGGTGCTGCGGCCGCAGAGACAGGCCCCGGAGGGGAGTAAGCGCAGTCGCGGGAGTACCCCCCGGCCTGCGAGGGGCGATGGGGGTATGTGGCGACCAGGGCGGGCGAGAGCCGTGAGAGAACGGCGCGAGGCCGGTGGCGCGAGAGATAATGAGCTCCACCTGGGAGGCGCGCCGGCCTCGAGTCTCTCACGGAGGAGCTCCGGGAGCATAAAAGGAGGAGCGACGACCGTGAAGGACGAGAGAGGACCAGGCCTGGACTTTATTTTATGTTTTATTATGTTACGTCTGCCGGCATTACTTTCGTTTTGTTTATTTTGAATTAAAGTTTTGTTGAATGTTCGCCGGTTCCCGCCTCCTTCTTCCCATATTTACAAACAGTGTTACAACGTCATTCTTACATTATACCTTAGGCTGTACCTTAACGTTAATACGTGTTTCCTGAAACGTTCTTAATTCAGCATACCTTCTGTAAGTTTGTCTGGACCACTCTTAGCTACTTTATCACTGTTTACAGTCAATACGAATATAATTCTGAAGAAATAACCCTTTCAATTACATAATTTGATGAAGTGTTTTATTTATATCAGATACACATTGTGTATGAAACAATAAATTTTACTCTATTCTTCTCCCAGTTCACCGGCCACATACTTGAATGTATTTTGGGGAAAATGAAGTAAATCCGAAGCTCTAAATTGCGGTGCAAACTCATCTCGCAACAAAAATTAACTTCCACATATTTTACAATCGGAATATATCATAAAATTCATGGTATAGTTAACAAGTTTGAGAACATTTTGAATAAAAAATGAAAAACTATATGAACGCGTTACATACATAGGCTATCTGCCAGCTGCATGACGTGTCTCCAAGGAATTAATACTTTCTAAAATTATGTTCTAAAATAACGGTAGCCTTAAACTCACTCAGGGGGCTCAGCTAGAATATTGAGCCCCCAGACTATAGATTAATTACAACATAGATTTAGTTTGCAATTTGGATTATTTTTATAAGATCCCATGAGTCCTGATAAATGCATTTTCTACTTCTGAAGTGCTTCTTTTATGAAGATCACCGTTTCTCACATATCGCAGTGAAGCAGCCCCTGCATAGAGTGAATTATCGATTCTTGAGTCATCGATGTCAACCAATTCAGCACCACCACCATGAGCCAAAACATTATGACCATCTGCCAAATATGCTGTTGGTCCTCTGTGTCCTGGCAAAGGACAGGGGAATGCACTCTACAAAAGACCACAATAGACTTGTTCGTTCAGCATATCCTATATATTCAATCAGATTGTGATCTGGGGAATTTGGATGCCAGGGCAACACCTTAAACTCCTCATCATGTTCCTCAAATCATTCTGAACAATAGAAATTTCAATTGGTTTGAGGGGTGGGATAAACATTTTCTAATCCGTTCAATAGGACATGTAAACACTTAATCGGATTGTAAAGTTGTAAAGTTTTACGCATCTGAAATGATGTAGAAATGGCGTAATGACGTATGATGCACAGAAAGAGCAGATGTTGTTGTTAAAGGTCCAGTATGTAATATTTAGGAGGATCTATTGACAGAAATGCAATATAATATACATAACTGTTTTCAGTGCTGTATAAAGACACATAATGAACCATTATGTTTTTATTACCTTAGAATTCAACATGATCGTTTTATTTAGTGTTCATGTAAACACTGTTCGGATTCATAAAATAATTTAGATTAAAACAAAAAGTCCATGTAAACTTGGCTAATGTGTGCAGTGTGGCAGGCCACAACATTCTGCTGAAGTAGGCCACTGCCATTTGCCTATATAATTGCAATGAAGGGGGTACCTGGTCTGCAGTGATGTTTAGGTAGGTGGCATGTGTCAAATTGATGTCCAAATGAATGGCTAGACCCAGGGTTTCCAAACAGCATTGTCCACAGCATCACAGTCCCTCCACTGGCTTGTCATCTTCCCACAGTGCATCCTGGTGCCATTATTTTTCCAAGTAAATGGTGCAGACATACACACCCATCCACGTGATGGAAAAGAAAATTGGACTCATCAAACCATTGCTCCATGGTCAGTTCTGACGTTTGTGAGCCTATTGTAGGGGCTTTCAGCTGTGAACAGGGGCACTCTGGCTGGTCTATGGCTACACAGCCCCATATGCATAAGGGTGCAATGCACACCTGGTATATAAATTTAGATTTAATTTTTTTTTTTAAATATATGAATATGAAGTTGTTTAAAAACAATGTGGTTGACATTTTGTGGTGCTGTATGGCTAATGACTATATCATAGCCAGGCTTGAGACAGCAACATTTGCTTAACCAATAGCTTGGGTCCGAGGCAGGACTATCTGTTTGGTCGGTAAATGAAAGTGTTTCGAAAACATTAACGCTAATATTATGGAGAAACTGCATTTACCTTTAACATTCTGCTCTTTCATCATATGTTCATCTATGATATTTCTCACTAATATCAAACCTCACACAGTTCTCACACAAAGTCTCTAGGGCTCCTAGAGTTTACTTCTCTGGTAATAATTACTAGGGCTTCTTGAAAATCAGTTTGCATTAGCTATGAATCATAATGAGTCCCTCAGGGTAAAAGCACTCTACACTTTAACAAAGAGTTCTCTTTCTAAGACATAGGTTTACCTCTGGTATTTTATAATCTAAAATATTACTTACAGAGCCACAAGGAAGCATTATTTCAATGGCAGAAGAAGACAAAAACAAGTTTTGAATATTTTTTAAAACGCTATAAATAAAAGTGTGGTAACATTTTAGTATGGGGAACAATTCTCACTTACAACTAGTTGCTTATTAGCTTGCATATTGGCTGTTTATTAATGCACTAAAAAAGAATTGTTGGTTTAACTTAAAGTAAGTTTAGACAGGACCACTTTGGCAAGTGACTTGAGTTTATTGAAACACAATTTGTCTTTGGCGGTATGGTTCCTTATGGGGGTTCTTGCTCCAAAATTAATTGAACATACAAGAGCTTTAACATTAACCCCTGGAACTATCAGCTTGGAAATACATAGACAATTAAGACACTTAGTAATGTCTTTAAAAGCGAATAGTGGTAATGGTGTAGATGTGGCAGAGGGACGTCTATACTGTAGCTTGGTTATGAGGATGAGTGTCTCTCAGCAGTGAGGTCCATGCCAGCCGGGACTTGAAAGCCTTAGTGATCTGAAACTAAAGAAGACGACAACCAGAAGGTGCACAGTAATATGCTCACACTTATAGTGGGTAGGGAGGGAGGGTTGCGAGCGGTTTGAGCATACTTACCGAGCAGTAATGCCATGTATATATGCCCCGTGTCTAATAGGAGAATGGTAGTGATAGGAGCGATTAGACAGCTGACTGCGTCAGCTGGTCGCAGCACTATGCCTACGTGACCTGACTGAACTAATGCTACGCTCGATTTACCTGGTTGCCTTAAAATTTTTAGTTAATTGAAATTAAAAATTTGAGTTACAACCCGAATTCCAGAAATGTTGGGTTTAACTAATTAAGTTAATTGATATCAGGTCTGTAACATGATTAGCCATAAAAGGGATGTCTTAGAGAGGCAGAGCTGTAAAGATGGGCCGAGCTGTGAAAGAGTGCGTAAAAAGATTGTGGAATACTTTAAAAACAATGTTCCTCAACACCAAATTGCAAAGGCTTTGCAAATCATCTACAGTGCATAACATCATCAAAAGATTCAGAGAAACTGGAGGAATCTCTATGTGTAAGGGACGAGGCCGAAGACCTTTATTGGATGCCCATGGTCTTCGGGCCCTCAGACACTGCATCACTCATCGGCATGATTGTGTCGACATTACTAAATGGGCCCAGGAATACTTCCAGAAAGCACTGTCGGTAAACACAATCCGCCGTGCCATCTGCAGATGCCAACTAAAGCTCTATCATGCAAAAAGGAAGCCATATGTGAACATGGTCCAAAAAAGCCGTCATGTCCTGTGGGCCAAGGCTCATTTAAAAAGTAATGTTTCAAAGTGGAAAAGTGTTCTATGGTCAGACGAGTCCAAATTTGACATTCTTGTTGGAAATCACGGACGCCGTGTCCTCCGGGCTAAAGAGGAGGGAGACTTTCCAGCTTGTCATCAGCGCTCCGTTCAAAAGCCAGCATCTCTGATGGTATGGGGGTGCATAAGTGCATGCGGTATTGGAAGCTTGCATGTTTTGGAAGGCACTATGAATGCTGAAAGGTATATAAAGGTTTTAGAGCAACATATGCTCCCCTCCAGACAACGTCTATTTCAGGGACGGCCTTGTGTATTTCAGCAGGACAATGCAAAACCACTGCAGCTATTACAATAGCATTGCTTCGTCATAGAAGAATCAGGGTGCTGAATTGGCCTACCTGCAGTCCAGATCTTTCACCTGTAGAGAAAAATACATCAAAGATGACCACAAACTCTTCAGCAGCTGATAACCTATATCAGGCAAGAATGGGACCAAATTTCAACAACAAAACTCCAGAAACTCATAACCTCGATGCCCAGATGTCTTCACACTGTTTTGAAAAGAAGAGGAGATGCTACACCATTGTAAACATGCCCTCGTCCCAACTATTATGAGACCTGTAGCAGGCATCAAATTCAAATAAAATTTCTCAGTTTAAACATTTATGTTATCTGTGTTCTATTGTGAATAAAATTTTGGCTCATGTGATTTGAAAGTCTTTTAGTTTTCATTTCATTCAAATTTAAAAAATGCCCCAACATTTCCGGAATTCCGGTTGTAATACAATGAAGGCGATTGGGTTAATCAACAGAAACTCAACCTATTATGTTATCTGAACCACATTAATTATTTATGTTGATTTGACAAAAGAAAAAATGTTGTGATTACAAATCATGAAAATTATTTTTACAGTGTACTTATGAAACACATATTAATGACTTATTCTGCATGGCCATATTCTACATCCCTAAATCCTACCCCATACCTAAACTTAAACGCTACAACAACTACCTTACTAACTATTAATAAGCAGCAAATTAAGAGTTTATTGAGGCAAAAGTCGTAGTTAATAGTGAATATGTGTTCCCCATACAAAAGTGTTACCAAAAGTGTTGTCTGGGTTCTTCTGTTCTATAAAAGAGAAGGCCATTTGTCATATTCACACACATACGGTGTGTGTAATTTCTCAGAGACAGTCACTGGAAATCTCATACCCTGTACAGTGTATCTATCTTCCTAGCTGTTGTGTATTTTATGACAGATTTTAAAGCACATACATTTTTCATCAGCACATAAGAAGGTAGATTGCAAAACCTACCATGAAGTGTCTTCTATAGCAGACCCGTGGGAAAGATCTGGACTGTGAAGAAGGACCGAGTGAGAATATGAAATATGATGAATACATAAACTTACGCCATTGAAGCATGTAAATGATAAGCATAGAGACTGTCCCGTGACTCTAGCGTTCAGCATCGATATACTTCAGGAACATAAAAATCTGGTCTACTGTGATAAAATATTTACACCAGAACTTAGCACAGCGTCTATACGCCTGATATCTCTTTCCAGAATCCATGGATATGAATGACAAACCCTGTCAACCAGAGACACGCACTTCAACACAGAAGAGCATTTGCAATTCTGAGAGCGATAAATATATATGAGAGGGAAAGTGTGCTCGGCTTTCAGTCAAAATGTTTTCCTGCGGCTCTCCCCTCAGAGGAAATCACGCATCTTGAGTCATTAGCCGAGGTTCCTTTGGGGCACGGGCAAAACGTTCCTATCGCCTCAGCCAGAGAAAATAAAATCCCAGCATCGCCGAAAGATTAGATACTGATGCCTTCAGAACACAGAAACATCATTTTAAAATTTATGTAGATGTAATACATCACAGAGCTAATGGAGAGGAAAACATGCAAAAAACTAGATCAAAGGTGTCTGAGATGATTCAAGTAGATTGCACAGGAAATGGACACACTCCAGTTCTCTCTCTCCCTCACATATATACACACACACATACCTTCACTATAACCACAAAGCGGAAAAAATTAAGAGAGATATGGATGAAATGGTGTGATAAATGCAGTGCATAAAATGCATCTTTTTTTCTCCTTTTTCCCTACAAGTTCTCCAACTGACTAAAATGTCAACACCCAAGGAGGTGGACAGCGCATCCAGATCTCACATTCATAAAAACTTCCAAAAAAAAAAAAAAAAAAAAGGAAAGGAAAGGAAAGGAAAGGAAAGAAAGAAAAAGTGAAAGACTGTCCCTCTATGGAAACTTCATCAAAGCAAATTCCCATATTAAATGGACTAATGAATGAATGTATTTAATTTAAAAGAGCCCCAATAATGGAGTTCACTTAAGCTTTAAATAATAAGCTTTTTGAAGCTAAAGTGAGCAATGTTACAATACTTCAATACTTTAATTCTATTTCAGCGCATAAATTTTACTTTTGTGCCTTTAAGGCCATGTTATAGCTTATCTATATGCTAGTGTAATTCACTGTTGTTAATTTATTTTTATTTCAGTTATAGTAATTTTAATGCTTAAACTTATTTCAGTTAGTGGCCAATCCAACATTTCAAAAAATTAGTTTAGGTTTAAGTTTTTCCACATAATATTTACACTTTATTTGACATCATCTTATTATTTTACATAATTAAGCTAACATAGCAACTTTTTTTCTTTTTTTTTTTTTTTTACCATCAAACACATTTTTTCATATATACCAAAATAAAGTCTATGATTGAGTTTTTTTAATGTATAACCAATAATAAAATCTTGAAAAATAAAACTGAATTGGTTAAGTAATCAGATGTGCAGTGAAAATGTATCACCTTATTGCTACTCAAAAAACTGATTTAATATGAGCACAGTCTCTTTTGTCATTTATCTGTTTTGCTCCTTTATTTAATGGGAGTGTTAACTGCACTTGCAGACACTAGACTATTTAATAGACTCCTCAGTCTGTTAGGCTGACCCCAGTAGCAAATGCTATTATTCCCCCACTAAAGTCAGATAGAGTTTCTTTGTGTTCCCTGCTGAAAGTCTGACCACATCCATAACACTTCCAGCAGGGCACCTTTGTGACCCCATTTGAAGAAACAATTTGTTGATCTCACACTTTCACCTGGGAGAAAATAAAAGGTTTCCGACAACAGAGGAAAGTTGATAGAAGTACTGCATTATGCCTCTGAGGCGTTCTCTAAATATATAGAATAGCTAGTGCATGCAAAATGTGTTAGCAGCCCATGTCTTCCCTTAAATCACTCTATTACTGTTACGGTTGGCTGTTGTAGAGATGAGGCGTTAACGGATTTCCACAATCAAAGGGTATTTATTCAACAAAGGAGTAAGGTACAGCACAAACACGTTTAACTAACAATAAGAACAGACAAGGAGTGAAGGGAGTGAGTCCATAATATAGGGAGTGCTGATGATGAAGTCCAGGTGCAGGTGAGGAAACAGGAGGATCTTGGGAAATGGAGTCCGGGAACAGAGGGAACTGTGACAGTACCTCCCCCTCCCGGTAGGCGTGGCCTCACGCCGTAGATGGAACAACCGGGGAGGGGGGGTGGGCACCCTGGAGACCTTCACGCAGGTGCAGGGAGAGGAGCGGACGGGAACGGAGGTCTTCAGGTCGGATCTAGGAGTTCGGGCGGCCATGGCGGGTCAGAGGCCGTGGGTTGCCACGGCGGGTCAGGAGCCCCAGCAGGCCATGGCGGGCCTGGATCCTTGGACGGCCATGGCGGGTCAGAGGCCGTGGGCGGCCATGGAGGGTCTGGAGCCTTGGCAGGCCATGGAGGGTCTGGAGCCTTGGCAGGCCATGGAGGGTCTGGAGCCTTGGCAGGCCATGGAGGGTCTGGGTCTGGAGCCTTGGCAGGCCATGGAGGGTCTGGAGCCTTGGCAGGCCATGGAGGGTCTGGAGCCTTGGCAGACTCGTTGGCAGCTGGAGCGGGCTCGTGGAAGCCTGGAGAGGGCTCGTGGAAGCCTGGAGCGGGCTCGAGGAAGGCTGGAGCGGGTTTGTGGAAGGCTGGAGCAGGCACGTGGAAACCTGGAGCGGGTTACCTTAGAAGACAGCTCTGCAAATTCCTCCACATATCTCTCCAGCGGGTGGCCGTCCTGTTGAATGGTCCATAGACGATCCTCCGTAGAGAGCTTGCATTGGCGGCTTTTTGAGGGCACAGTCACGAGGAAAAGTCCCATAATAGACTTGTGGATATCCGGCGGTTTTGGTCTGTTCTTCTGTTACGGTTGACTGTTATAGAGATGAGGCGTTAACGGATTTCCACAATCAAAGGGTATTTATTCAACAAAGGAGTAAGGTACAGCACAAAAACGTTTAACTAACAATAAGAACAGACAAGGAGTGAAGGGAGTGAGTCCATTATATAGGGAGTGCTGATGATGAAGTCCAGGTGCAGGTGATGAGTGCTGATGGGGAGATGACGAGGAAGTGAGTGCAGGTGAGGAAACAGGAGGATCTTGGGAAATGGAGTCCAGGAACAGAGGGAACTGTGACAATTACACCTTTATTTTTTTCCAGAGTCACTGTCAGTCAGAACAGTTTGGTGAAGTTCACTTGAACATCAAAGCTGAAGTCTGTAGTTCCAGTATCACCAAACAAATCATTGTCAGAACACTCCCTCTGTCTGCCATTGGTTGGACAAATCGATAGTCCTGCCCCAAACTCACATGATTGGTTTACTTATAGTTGTCTCTGCATATTAAAGACATCAAAAAAATAGCTTTACGAGTGCAGTTTTCTTTCCTGTGTTGACACATCCTATTTTCAGCCTATAGGTTTGTCATAGCCATGCTTTGCTATGTATACTTGTAATGGTGTAGATGGTGGGGCGGGATTTTCATTCTAGAGGCATTTGATTGGACGAAAATCTGTGTAGTTCAAAATGAGTCATCAACATTTCTTCCCCACTGTCCTGGAAGATAAAGACTGTACATTGGCATATATCTGCTACAGGTTAACTTTTTACGGAAGCCCTGAACCGCAAGGTAGAAAAAAGAAAAGAAAAGAAAACTTATGGTGGGGAGGAAAAAAAGAAAAAGAAAACTTTATTTCGACATAAGTCGTTGTTATTTCGTGATATTAAGTCATTAATTTGAGATATTAAGTCGTCTTTTTTTTTTTATATATATTTCTATTTCGATGTAATTGATTTTATTTCAGTTTTAGTAGTTTTAGTACTTAAACAAAAATTAGAAATGTTACCTTGGCAACTAACTGAAATAAAATAACTAGGGCCCGAGCACTGATGGTGTGAGGACCCTATTGTAATTGCTCGGCCAATTCTTCTTCTTCTCCGAAATGAACGCATTTTTGAGGGCCTAAACATGCTCGAAAACTCATGAAACTTTGCACATACATCAGAAGTGCTGAAAATTTACATCTGATATGGGTTTTAGAATTAGGTGTGGCAAAATAATAATAATAATAATAATAATTCCTTACATTTATATAGCGCTTTTCTGGGCACTCAAAGCGCTTTACATATTGAAGGGGGAATCTCCTCAACCACCACCAATGTGCAGCATCCACCTGGATGATGCGACGGCAGCCATCTTGCGCCAGAACGCCCACCACACACCAGCTTATTGGTGGAGAGGAGACAGAGTGATGAACCAATCAGTGTATGGGGATGATTAGGAGGCCATGTTGGACAGAGGCCAATGGGCAAATCTGGCCAGGATGTCGGGGTTACACCCCTACTCTTTTCGAAGGACATCCTGGGAAAAAATGGCTCGATAGCGCCACCTACAAAATTTCAATTAAGTGCCCTTCATGCTACATTTCACGTACAGGTATGCAATTTGGGTAGACAGATTTAACAGCCCAATACCTACAAAAAAGTATCTTGGAGCAAAATCTGAAAACCAACAGGAAGTGAGATATTTTGAATTTTCAGAAGTCAGATTTTTTTTTTTGCAATTTTTGCAATTTCAACACGTATTTTAACAAACTCCTGCTAGAGCTTTAATCAGATCAAGGTCATATATGGTCAGTCTAATCTAAAGGCCTTTGCAATGTTAAATTGTGAAGATCTAGAGTTTTCACTAAAGGGTGTGTCCGTGGCGGCCTGACAAAATTTGATGTTTCACCATGAAACAGGAAGTTGTTGTAACTCGGGCATACAATGTCCGATCTGCCCCAAACTTCACGTGTTTTATTAGAGTCCTGACCTGAAGACATCTACATGCCAATATTATTATTATAGTCATTATATTTAAACAGAACCACATCATATATGGCCAGTTTAATCTTAAGGCCTTAGTGACGTTAAATTGTGACGATCTTGAATTTTTGCCGTGGCGGCCTGACAAAGTCTGATGTTTCGCCATGAAAGAAGAAGCTGTTGTAACTCAGGCATACAGTGTCCGATCTGCCCCAAACTTCAAATGTGTGATAAGAGTCCTGGCCTTAAGACATCTATGTCAATATTCAGTTAGTCATAGCGTCACCTGCTGACAACAGGAAATGGAATACTTTACACTGTTTCACTCCTTGAAACACATTTCAATATGCCACAAAGTGTCAAACATACTAGAAACATGTTAAATCATGCAACACTTGGCTAAGTGCTAATGTATGGGATTAATGACACAAAACAGGAAGTTGTTGTAACTCAGGCATACAATGTCTGATCTGCTCCAAACTTCACATGTTTGATAATAGTCCTGGCCTGAAGACATCTACATGGCAATATTCAGTTAGTCAAAGCACCACCTGTTGGCAGCAGGAAGTGTGGCACTTTGAAATGACTTGGCTATAATTCTCCTGTATTTACTCGTTTACATGAATGTCGCCCACTATTCACTGTTTTCCTAAGGCCAACGAGTGGCTGTGAGCCTGGGTGCGAGGGCCCTTTCATCACTGCTTGCACCTTTAATTTTAAGTTTGTTTTTCATCTAATATTTATATATTTAATTTTAGCTTTAAGTTAATTGTTCATCATTTAGTTTTAGTTTTGATTAAAGCTAAATAGAAATATAAAAAACTAATAAAAATGTCAAAAGCACATAACAAAATTACTATAAAAAATAAACTAAATTTGAAAAATGAAAACTAAAAATATTAAATAAAAGGTAAATCAATATTAATGAATACTATAATCATTTATAAATACTAAAACACAATGCACTTAAAAAAAAAAAAGCTATTATGTATCCTTAACTACTAATAAAATGTTTAATAAAAATGTTTTAATGTCATTCAAGCAGACAGAGAAGCTCCGCTAATTAAAACACTACCAACATACATAATATCCCCCCCCAAAAAAAACTGCCAATAACATCACATGTGACAGCTTTGCTAAAGCTATCTTAATTTTATTCCAGGGCGACAGAAATTAGATCAGGTGTGTAGAATTCATTTCTTTAGTTCTCATAGGACAATCCTTCTACTCACAAATAAACAAAAGACATGATGGGAATTTATTGAGCACTATGCCCAATAATGCTGTTTGATTTGATGAAGAACTTGGCCCGATTTACTGGTGCCTTGATGTGACAGATGCATTTCTGAAGGCGTGCAGTCGAGGCACAAAGTAGAGAGAGAGAGGAAAGAGATAAAAGCAAGCAAGTGTTGTCTCCTCTTCTATGCACTTTAAGTCGTGCGCACAGACAAGAGATTAATCCTTTGTGACTCATCAGGACTGCATCGGATGTTTCTTCTCTCAGCTCACTTGCGCCCTGTTGCGTTTGACACACACACAAGTTGCTTACACCGCTTTTAAAGGGTTAGTTCACCCAAAAATTCAACTTCTGTCATTAATTACTCACCCACATGTCATTGACATAGAACCCGGAAGTGATGCACTGTGTTTACTAGATCAACAGCATAGGAGAAGAGAAGAAATTGTTGAATAAAGTCATTATTTTTGTTTGGCGCACAAAAAGTATTCTTGTCACTTCATAACATTAAGGATGAGCCACTGTAGTCATGTGGACTTTTTTAATGATGTCTTTACTACCTTTCTGGTCCTTGAAAGTGCTAATAACATTGCAGCCTATAGGGAGGTCAGAAAGCTCTCGGAATTCATCAAAAATATTTGTGTTCCGAAGATGAACGAATGTCTTACGGGTGTGGAATGACATGAGGGTGAGTAATTACTGACATAAATTTCATTTTTGGGTGAACTAACCCATAAGCAGCACATCAAACATACGGAGTAAAGACTGAATATATATACATACACACACTTATTTTTTATACTTTTATCTTTTATACTTTTCACCATCTGCACACACATCGCATTTAATAGTGTCAGACTTTTAGACTTATTCTGATTGATTGTATGATTCGATTTTTTTTTTTTTTCAGTCACTATTGTTTTGGTCTCATTTAGAGCCTCTACCACTGAAAACTGAGAAATGTCCATAAAAATCCATAATATACTCTTAGGAGAGATTTCAAACAAACACATGTTGACAAAGCTTAACTAGCAACTTTTCAGTTGCAAAACACCAAAGCAATCACCACAGAGATTTTTATAGACAAGGAACTTTTAACAACCCCATCATTTTGATTGACAGTCATGCTATAATCTAAAATAACTTCACATGTAGCAGTTAATAATACAACAGAACAGCCTGTGCCCCAAGAAACCACTTTGGTTGGACTCTGAAAATTGACTTAACAGAAGGGCCAGATTTTGTTTTCTTTAGTTAAGAGTTAACATCTGACATTATTTATCTTTTTTTCTTGGAATAAACAATACTGCAAGCTTGATATGATCAATGTGAGTTTTCAAGGCTGCATGTAAGCTAAGAATATTAAAGAAATCAAAATATTTAGTATCTAAGTTAAAGAACACTGTAAATACTGTCCTTGAAAACGTCAACTTAGAGTCAATATTTTCAAACGTGCAGCATATACGGTATGAGGAATAACTGTCAAAACATTGATCCGGGCTCTTTTGTAAACCAAATACGAACCACAGTAAACCATGTCAGTTGATGTTTCAGTTGATGATCATGTACAAAGTTATCAGTTATGAAAAAAAAACACCTCTCAAAACCTGGTGAACTGAGTGCCTATGTGGTCAGTTGTCTATATAAATAGGACATCTCACACAGACATAAAGAACTTAGCTAATTCTTACTTTGGTATGCTAGCAATTCTTAGATTTTTTTATTTTAGTAAGAACAGAAAATACAGAACGCACACAAATCTGTTGAAATCAAATTTTTCAGTGAACATTTCTGCACGTCATTATGCCAGTATTATGCCTACTAGGTTTTTCAAAAAATCCAAAATACCCCAAAATTTTGCCAGGGCGAGGGATGCATATCTTATATTCTGCATAATTGGGTGTTTTTTAAATAAACACTGATAAAAACTATACAAGTTTTAGGGCTGGACGATATGACGATATATATAACATTGATATAAGTGATCACCCGGACCTACCTATATTGTATTTATAAAAAGCGTTCACAGGCAAATTTGCTTTATGTATTTCCCTGGTGCCGAAATTAGGAAACACGATTCCTGGCTGCATGTCAATATCCATGGATCACTTGATCTTTGGTAAGTTGTAAGGAACACTATATTGCATCCAACCTTTAGTTTAAACTGATAATTGTTTGTTTTACTCGCGGTTTCACAGTTTCCCTCATTAAATCCAGTCATGCAGCAGGCTCTTTTGTCACTCGGTCCGGCTGGAAAGTGATGTCAATGCATACCCTCTATATAAGACACTTGAGTATGCGCCTAACGGTTTAGGAGTTGAGAAATTTGGTACTTTTAACCACTGTAGTGCC
Source organism: Anabarilius grahami (assembly GCA_003731715.1). Lineage (NCBI taxonomy): Eukaryota > Metazoa > Chordata > Actinopteri > Cypriniformes > Xenocyprididae > Anabarilius > Anabarilius grahami. The sequence goes on from RJVU01035392.1 coordinate 4,120,341, forward strand.
CCCATCAGGCTACGTGCTTGAACCTTCATTAAATAAGCAGACATACAGACATCACAAGACATGTATTATGTGTCATTCCAATGCTAAGATTCTGGCTTTCAATGCAAAAGGTAGAGTTCGGAACCTATTTTTTTGATTTTATTGCAATTTGGAAAGGACACATGATTTTGCCCAAAATTATGGCCAAAATGAAATACTAATATGGAGAACTTCTAAGGTGACTAAAAACACCATCTAGGTAGTATACTCACAAGATTTTGAGACACCGTATCGAACATCTACATTTAACATCCTTTTAACTGACACATTTCACAGGCCTTTGATAGTTGGCAATTTAAGCAGACATTTGTGTCAGAGGAATGAATGCGATCTGATATTTCACCTGTAAATTGTATAATAGTATGATTGCATAATGGCTTCTTGTCTACTCAGCAGGATCAATTTTGCCGTTGACATTGAATAACCTTGTTTTTCTCAAAGATAAGCACAGCCACCTTCATGTTTCACCTTGCACCCATACTCATTCATAGCTGCTTTTTCTTTTTCCCAAGTCACATCAGTCCACTGCATGCTAATTGAATTTCTGATTAAATCTTTACATTCCACGACTCCTGACCCCTGTGCCGACAGGGAAAATCTAATGTGCTCATAGCATCCTAATGTGCAGGTTCTCCTCATTATTCTGTGAATGCAGCACAAGCTGCATTCACATGGCTCTCTGAAGAATGGCCATGTGCCATTATAGTAATTACTGACAGTACACTGGTTCACAGTGTCATGTGCTATGCTCTAAATCTGTGCTCAAACTGTGATGTGCCACTTATCATGCTGTGGAATGTACCTGCTTGCTCAAAAGACCAGTATCATGCTGGAGGAAATGGGAGCAATTGCATCTTGCAACAATTTTCCAGTGATGTATGACAGAATGGCAGAGTCAAGCTGTTGTTCCAATCTGCTCTTCCTCTTTATTCTAATACTGGACATAAATCTACTGCAGCATAGTTACTGTTTTTCTAAAACTTGTTTGTTCTATCTAACAGGACAGGGCAGGAGAAGTTAGGCTGTGCCCATCATGCACATCACTATCAATCTAAGTTCTAGAACCGTCTGTGCATTTGCAAAAGCAACAAACTTTACCCATAATCTTTAATGTAACTTTAGAGAGAAAGGAATAGGGAGGGGGAAGAGGTAATGTGAGGTAAGGTGAAATGAGGAGAGATGGGTGAGCAGATGGTTAGAGACAGATCCTATCTGATACAAGTGATGGTGTTAACACCAAACAGAATGCAGATTATTTACAGCTCAGACTTTCTTGTATTCTTTCATCAATGGTGGTCAAATGGTTTCAAATATTACAGTATATACACACTAATGTTAAAAAATTTAGGGGTCAGTAAGTTTCTTTTAATAATTTTGAAAAAGTTTCATTCTCAATAAGGCTGCATTTATTTGTACGAAATAGAGTAAAAACAGTAATATTGTGAAAAAAAACACATATATATTACAATTTAAACTTTGAATATATATATTAAAATGTAATTTATTCCTGTGATGGCAAAGCTGGATTTTCAGCATCATTAGTCCAGTCTTCAAATCATTTTAATATGATGATAATTTAGTGCTCAAGAAACATTTCTTATTATCAATGTTTAAAACAGTTGTGCTGCATAATATTTTTGTAAATAGAAACTTTTTGTAACAATATCTTCACTGTCGCTTTTGATCAATGCAATGAATGCATCTTTGCTGAATAATAACTAAAACATATGAACTAATAAAACACATTAAAAAATGTTTTAAAAATAATTGAAATTTACACTGTGTATGCACACGCACACACACACACACACACAATAATATCAGCAAATGTGTCTCAAATAATTCATATTTCCTCAATTATTGTAACAAAAAGTGTACTGTACATACATTGATAAACTTTACATCTGTCTACTGTCAACGCTAAGATTTGCTGAATAATAATATAATATATATATAATATTTTGGTCAAAAGTGTTTCATTTGGTAACATCTAAATTAATTGACTTTTTCAGGTCAAAATAGTATTTAACATTGAAATAAAGTTGTGTCACCCAGAGGGGTTTGACTTCTTTTAACAACCCTAACCCTCTCTTGTGTAAGCCTGAAGCTAGTTCACTAAAAACTCTGATAGGTTGCATATGAATAATTAAATATATATAATTAAATATTATATATACACTATATAACTTATTTAAATGTTTGAAATGTTTAAATGCCATGGAGACCAACCAGAAACAGAGACTGGCCAAGCAAGCAGAGGAAATGTCACAGCAGCGCATACACAGTTCAAATGTCAAAAAACATTTATTCATCAGTTAATGAATCTGCATTTGAAATGTGAATTTAAAGTAACATAGCCTCAGGGTTAAAGGGTTAGCTCACCCAAAAATGAAAATTCTGTCATTAATAACTCACCCTCATGTCGTTCCACATCCGTAATACCTTTGTTTATCTTCGGAACACAAATTAAGATGTTTTAGATAAAATCCGATGGCTCAGTGTGACCTGCATTGCCAGCAAGACAATTAACACTTTCAATGCCCAGAAAGCTACTAAAGACGTATTTAAAACAGTTCATGTGACTACAGTGGTTCAACCTTAATGTTATGAAGCGACAAGAATACTTTTTGTGCACCAAAAAAACAAAATAATGACTTTATTCAACAATATCTAGTGACGGGCGATTTCAAAACACTGCTTCATGAAGCTTCGAAGCTTTACAAATCTTTTGTTTTGAATCAGTGGTTCAAAGCGTGTATCAAACTGCCAAAGGTAACATTAAGGTTGAACCACTGTAGTCACATGAACTGTTTTAAATATGTCTTTAGTACCTTTCTGGGCACTGAAAGTGTTAATTGTCTTGCTGGCAATGCAGTCCTCGCTGGACCATCGGATTATATGAAAAATATCTTAATTTGTGTTCCGAAGATGAATGAAGATCTTATGGATGTGGAACGACATGAGGGGGAGTACTTAATGACAGATATTTCTTTTTTGGGTGATCTAACCCTTTAAGTTTAACTCTAAATCTAAAACTAGAATTAATATAATGACTTACAAATGACCCTGGCTGTTTAGTTAACAATTATGAAAATAGTTACAGTTGAATATGTATTTAGGGTCACTTTTCTATCGTGATATGAAATAACTTACAACCTAGTATGCACACAGTTTAAGAACCTCTGGGTTTCCCCAACGAGACCCAATTTATGGGTCAGGTCAGGTGGAAATTGCTCCTTAAGGAAACCACAGCACATTTTCACTTCTTACAGTGTGAATACTGCTTTTTAGGCTCAAGATGAAAAATTTATCTCATATTAGGCATAATTATAAACATGGGGAAAGCGCTAAAGCGACTAGCTAGGGTGAATCATTATACAGCTCTGAGCTCTATAAATATGGAGATCCATCCAAAAAAAATATGCAACAATTTCCAGGGTGCTCCGAAACATAGCCATTAGGAATGACAAACTTTGTCATCTTTAAATGCATAACCTGTTTCTGAGGTTTCGCCAGTCCTAGTCTCTTGCTGGTGAACAGTATGCAAGTCCTTAGGCTGTCCTTGAATAGTTCCTGGTTTTCTGATAATCAGTCAATACTTAAAGAATTTTGGACTGCACTTTGAAGGTCAGGAGATTGTTCAAGGAAGAAAAGATCAAATGACATATATAAGATATGATTATATTGTATAATTTAAAGGAATAATTCACCCAAAAATTTACATCCTGAACATTTATTCAACATCAGTGCGTTCCAAATCTATTTGACTTTCTCTCTTCCGTGAAACAGAAATAAAGAGATTTAGTATTATGTTCACGCTGTTCTTTTCTATACAATGAAGTAAATGGGGACAAAGGGCTATCAAGCTACAAAAAGCACCATACACAGTCTATACCAGTGTTATTTTAATATCAATAATCTAGTATTACAGTATTTATTAATGTATACTTTCAGGCTGCATCCAAAATCGCATACTCTCTTCTTTAAACACAATAATTAGCTGTTTAAAAAGTTACCTACATTTGGTTCTTGACCATTGAAAATTGGTAAAATTCAACAATTTGAACAAGCTGCATTAAGATCCTTATATCTATGGGACTGAACTATATAGAGCCTAGATTTCAAAAGGAAAGTTTATTAAGAAAAAGAATCTACAGGAATTAAAATATCTTGAATACTTTCAGAGTAGAGGAATAATTATGGCACTCAGACAGGTATGTTCTATGTAATTGAGTTGACAGAAAAACTCGAGATATTTGTTCTTCAGATATTCCTCTTTAAAAGAAAAAAAGTATCAGTTGTATGCAAAGGGACCCACATTTGGTTTTTGACCACTGAAAATGCGTACAATTTAGCAATTTACTCATGAAGCCACATTAAGATCTCTATATCTCTGGGATTGAACCATCGAGGGCCTTTAAAATAAAGATACTAAAAGGAAAGTTTGTTAAAAACCAGACTCTAAAAGGATATTAAGATCAATTTTATACTTCTTGAGTTACAGCATGCAAACTTGAGGCAAAAACACAAGAAAAACACACTTTTTGCCATTTTTGAACTGTCACTGTTGGCATATAATGAAACAAAGATTGCTAAAGTCAACAGATTTAACTACTAGACCTACTAATCTTTGTGTAAAAATAAAATAATGATGCTGCCGTCTTTCTAAAGTCATTTTTACCCCCCTGTAAATTGGCTCAGAATCTCAGGTGAAAATGTTCATTTTGACCCCCCTCTACAAAATATTGGATTACTCAATAAATACATCTGTGGTATTTAATATTTTGGCTTTCATCACTGTTTGTCTTTTTTACAGAAAAAATATTAACAAAATAACAAATGTGAGCTGGGAAAGTTTCTGAAATTGTTGATTCGACACGGAATGACCCTTGTATATTTCTGTCTTTTCTCATTCAAAGAGATTTGAAATACAATTGCACAATAGAAAATTGCTGCCTGGAGGTGTTTCCATAATGGCCATCGTGTGGAGTGAAATACTTTAAAGGAACTGTGTAGCTATTCAGTTCTCACCTCGTTTTTAGACACTCAACAAGGTCCAAATGCACAATAACTTAATATTGAGGTCCATAAACTAAAATTACAAATTGTAATGTCTAGGCTTTGGCCAGCTGTAAGACTTATTCATAAGCAATAAATCAAAGCAACACAGCCACACATTGCAGTGCCTAAAAAATCTAAATCTCCTCAAGATAAATCGTTCTGCCCTATGCAAACTCAAAAAAGTCACCATCCAATATTCTGTTATTAGTAATGGAGATCTTGAGGGTGAGCATGTTTAAGGAATACCTGATAAAATGTTTTTCCGCATTGTAATATTGAGAATTCATCTCATGCTCTTGGGGAACGAAATACAAATAAACAGCTCAGATATTTTATTAAGCTGAATAAATTAAACATATTTTTGATCCGTGAGTAATTACTTACAACCTGAGTGAACTAATAATCACATAATGATGATGAGGGTATTTAGATGACTGTTATTAATATGCATACTGAACTATTTGGATTGATCATAATTGTTGCAATCAGGCTGAAGGGCGGAGGGATTTAGCAAGGGGAACGCACATACACAAACGCAATAGTCTCCATGGGAGTCGCTCTCTTCGGTGTACAAACACTGGACCTGAGAGAAAGCACCTGCATGCTTAGAAACTGAGTACAGACACCCACTTCAGTACAGTCACACAGTACGCACAGATCATTTCATTTATTCATTTACAACCTCATGCGACCTTCAATCTGTGATGCTGGCTTTCTATAATCATATTAGCAGACACACGAGGGGTGCAGTCGTGTTGTATTACACAAATGACTTATGAAGGCTTATGAATTTCACACTGACATCTGATTAAGACTCATTTGCAACATGACTGTGGTGCCTTAATAACTGAACCTGGGGCAGAATTGCAGCAAGAGCAACTGTGACCTCCATTAACACAAATGGTAAATTAATTGACATCCACAAAGTGTAAAACAACGAGAACATTAAAACAATGATCTATTCATCACTAAGCCATAGACCAGCAGTGTCTCATTTGGTTTCACCCCTGGCTGTCTTTCCCTGAGCTAAACTACTAAGAAAGATGGTTTGGCAGCACTGAAATTCAGACTCATTACTCATTCCAGCTACCAGGGGTTTGCAGCAAATAGAGGTTTGCTGTATGTGAATAAGCACTAGACAGCGAGAAACAGAGATTCCTGCAGATGTTAGAAGCAGGGCACAGCCAATACAGGTAAACAACACAGGATAATTGGATTTATATCTCACAATACAAATGTATATTTCACAAATGCAAACTTCATATCTGGCAATATGAATTTATTTCTCATAATAGCAACTTCATATCTCACAATATGACCTTATATCTCATAAATTCAACTTCATATAGTATCTGACAATGATTTTATATATAAAAATATGGCCTATATCTCACAATAACAGCTTCATATCTGACAATATGACCTTATTTCTCACAACTACAGCATTATATCGCAAAATAGCTTAACTTTACTTCCATATCTCACAATATGAATTTCTACCTCAAAACTGATTTTATATCTCACAATAACCCAGTGCTGTAGCTCACAACCCTAGTGAAACAATATACTACAAGTACATTTACATGTTTATGTACTTATTAAAAATACCCTGCAATTGTACTTTTGGTAACTGGTATACTTAAAGTCTGCAAAATTGGAACAAATAATTTTGTATTTAATGCACTCACAACCTGAAAAAATAAATAAACAAATAAATAAAATAAAATAAACTGTATTTGAAATACATTTATTTTGTGCTAAGTATACTACAAATACATTAACATATTTATATACTTAATAAAAATACCCTGCAATTGTACTTTTGCTATGCTAAACTGGTATACTTAAAGTCTGCTAAATTGGAACAAATAATTTTGTATTTAATGCACTCACAACCTGAAAAAAAAAAATAATTTATTTGAAATACATTTATTTTGTGCTAAGTATACTACAAATACATTAACATATTTATGTACTTTATAAAAATACCCTGCAATTGTATTTTTGCTATGCTAAACTGGTATACTTAAAGTCTGCTAAATTGGAACAACTAATTTTGTACTTAATGCACTTTAATTGTGCGGAAGTAGTGCTGAGGTCCAACTAAAGATATACTTAAGTATATTTGATTGTGCTAAAATGGTACACTTTAAATATTTTGCATTTAAAGATATTATAAAGAGATCATACAATAGTGATATTAAACCACATTTTAGGCATAATATTAAGAAATGTGCAGTGTGCAATAAAGAAATACTCCAAATAAAGTTTAATTAAAATTATGTCAGTAAATACGTTAATGGATTTGAAGTATACTTAGTATGAAATAAATGTATTTTAAAAAGATTTTGGTATAGACTAGGTAATTGCAGCTAAATGGCTCGTAATATGATTTTATATCTTACATTATGTTCTTACAGTATCTTTCCAATGTGACTGTAGGTTTCACAAAATTAATTTATATCTCACAACTGCAATGCAATATGACCTTATTGCTCACAACAGCAACTTCATATCTCACAATATGACCTTATACTGTAGCTCTCAGCTGCAAGCAATTTATTCGCTCATAATCTATGATTTTATATAATTTTATTTCTCACAATGTTATGTTCTTATATTTCAGTTGTGACTTTATATCTCACAACATGAATTTATCTCACATCTGCAATTTCATATCTGACAATATGACCTTACATCTCACAATCGTAACTTGATATCTCATAGAGGTAAATAATATGGAAATATATAAAATCATAGCCTATACTGTGAGCTATAAAGTTGCAATTGTGAGCTACAGTATAAGGTCATTTAGTAAGATAGATCTCACAACTGCAACTTTATAGTTTACAATGTACTATATAATTTCATATCTCACAATATTATTTTCTTATTTAATATATTTCGACTTTATATCTCACAAAATTACTTTATATTTCAGACTTTGATTTAAACGATTTGTGCTAGAACAATTCATTGGGTACTTAACAGTGCATGTAAACATGTTTTGGGTAAATCTATTATATGATCCATAATATGAAAACAAATTTCATGACTGAATGGTATTTAAATTTCCTATATAAGTGTTTCCAGTCCCCATTGAAAATAGCCAAAGGACAAGTATTTAAATTATCTTCTCTTCTTGAAGCAGACAACACTATTTAGAGAAGCTGATGATGACAGCTCTTACCAAATTTCAGCCCATTTTTGATACAGACAGTTTAAGCATTTAATCCTAGGAAAGGTCAATTACGTCACTTCCGAAACTTTTCCAAGGATATAAAGTTAAAACATGTCTACAATTATCTGTATCAAAGAGTTAAAAGCACCAGACACTCCACCAGGCACATTAGATTCAGTTATTTCATGCTATCTTCAATTCTAAGAATATTCTGTCTAAAAACTGTGTGGCTCATTAGCAATAAGAGATTTGGGACGCACTTCAAAGTTCTAGATGCTTTATAAGATGGACTTAATGGCATTCACTGAGCTATAGTGCTAATGAGAAAGTTACCCAGTTCTTACAGAATTATCATTTGAGCTAATTAGTTTACAACATTCGAGAAACAACTGTAGCCCGAGCCTCAATTAATAAGTTTTATGTGGTAAGCAAGGACTAATTGAGATAATAATCATATTAAACTGATTCATCACACAAAACTAATTTTCCCAAATGTAATTGCAAAGCATTCATATTCAGCCTGAGCAATTAAATGGGCCAAGCTTACAAAATAAAGCACATATTACATCTTATGCTCTTGTCTGACTATCTATTATCATCATAATAAAAGCCTTAAACTTAATTAAATAACTTGAAATAATACAAAGAATACATATTTGAGTCATGATTGTATGTCTCTTCCTTTCAGGCCTGATCAAGCAGACAGCCTTGTTGTGACAAAAGAAGAACGTTTGTCTCTGTCAGTAAATACAAAGACTATAGTGACTGTTGTATCTTCTCTTCTGTGTCTTAGAAGCAAAGACAGACCCTGATTCAGAAATCATGTCTCTGCTTTGCAACGAGCCAACATTGAGCTTTCATCAAAACTCCTCCGCAGCTATGCAGCAGTTGCATGAATTAAAGAGATGAAATGCTTGTATTCTGCACTGCATTCCCAATGCCTATTGAAGTCTTCCTCACAAACACACAGTTGGACTCCTGAATGTATCGCCTGTCTGTGAAGCATCTGTGAGCAATGGAATAGGCTGCTTTGTGCTCTGCAAACAGTGAGATCCTTCCCACTCCTGCATATCCATTTTTCAGGTTTATCAGGACTGGCGTTCACATAAGGGCTTGCCGTTTCACATTCGCAAGAAAAATGTTCTATTATCCCATCTATCAGATTCAGTTGTTTTTGTATGTATCATTTTCCTCTCAGGGTTTCTATAAAGCAGAATAACCATCAGGATACATCTGTGAATTTAATAAATGATTCATTGATTTAAATGATTTTGTAGATCAGAGCATTTTCACATAGAATTAGATCAATTCCCCTTGTAAAACAAAATAAAATTGCATTTTTTATTTATTTATATTCATTTCAATTCATTTAAATTAAATTAAATGGATAGGATTTTGTTAATGTTATTCTAAATGTTTTTTAATAAAGATAAAAGAAAAAAAGACAAAAGTAATAAAATTAAATATTAAAAATAAATGGGATTTGTCAGGGCAATGTTATTCAAAAAGAATGGAAAATTAAATATAAATTCCCCTACTAAAAATAAAATAAAGTAATACAATAAACAGGATTTAGAAATGTTATTTTAAAAGAACAGAAAATTAATAATAAAAATAAATATCTCTCAGCTTAGTAGGCTATGCCACTGTTAACTTGTTCAGAAACTCAAAAGAGCTTTTCAAACTTCAAAAAAGTGGATCAAAAAAATTCAAAGTTGTCCTAAGAAGAAGGTTTTAGGACAACTTTGATGAAAGGATTTGATCCACTTCAAATGCTGACAACTGTAGTTAACCCAGGGTCATTCTAAACCCCGGGTAAATGGAATCCTGGGTTATCTTTATTCACGTTTCACACTGCTCATAATTTACCCAGGGTTAACAATTAATCCTGGGTATTCATAAACTGATGTTTTACATTGTACATTCCTACACCCTGGGTTAACTTTCTTATTTGCATATTTGTGGTGTCATTGTTACTGATTGGACGAACGCAGCACGTGACCTTTTAACATAAAGGCTAGCATTGCGCATCCTCATTGCTGAATGTAATGTCAATTTTATCAATCAACTTTTCGAACTACAAACGTAATAATGACGGTCTCTTCTTCACTCCAATTGTTACGTTTTCCATTGCAGTTTGACATTTTTTCCTATCATAAGCAGAAATTACTGTTTATAATACACATTGTGCGGTGTTTCCATGACTGCCCAAAGCGTGTGAATATAAGGCATTTAATTAAGCATTTAATTGTAACATTCTAACACAGCATCATTTCACACTGTTCAAGTTTGGCACCGCAATGCGGAGTTAATGCCGCAAAAGCGGTGCTAACCCTGCTCCGGAGTAAACCCCGGGTAAAAAGCAGTGCTAACCCCGCATCTAAATTACAAGTGTGAAACATTCCTTTACCCGGGGTTAAAAGCGGTGTTTAGAATGTTGATAACCCGGGGTTAAGTGCAGTGTGAAAAGCCCTAACGTGTGTCAGGGCTCGATAATTGCCCGATAGGCCGGGGCCAGCATGAAAGACTCTCGGGACAATTGACGGAACTGTCACTTGCCTGATCAGGCCAGTGCTGCATCTTCATGGAAGTTGATCATTTGCACATTTATAAGCCTTGCCAATTTAAATATTCAAGCACATGTAGACGACAAAAGTACCCACGTCTCTCAGTTTTAAGTTTTCTTAAGTTTTGTGTGCACAGCAACACATATTCAAAGAACGTGCCCCGAACACAGTATCTCACGGTGCGCGAATACTCTTTCAAGTCTTCCTGAGCATGCACAGACATATTCACACAAAATTATGTCAAATTGCCCGTCTTGTCGAGTATCACTGCAGACATGGTTATATCTTAAGTGAACATAAAGGTCAGATAAGATGGCAGAAACAGGCTTTCTCTCTCGCTCGCTCGGTTTCCAGGATATTGTAATTTGCGGGTGTCAGGGAGCCGCTATTAATATGCAGGAGACTCCAGGACCTTCCGGGAGAGGTGGGATATCTGACATCTTAGCCAGGGAAAGTCCTGCAACATCTGAGTAAATGTCATTTAGATGAACGACAACGCTAACGGCTAGCTTTTTTCAGGTAATGTAGACCTCCTTGGATCTAATTCAATTGATCAATCACTCAAGATTCTGTTTTGTAATTCAGTCTGATGGATAAGCGTGGAGGACCAATGAACAATGTTTCAATGATAACCATGGTTATTACTTTCGATTCATCAAGCTTTGCTCTGAAAAAAATAAATGCGCTTAGGCTCATTCCTCCATAATGAACGTTATCTAGCACAAACATTCTTCATCTCTAGTTGAGCTGAGCCGGTAAAAGTGTCTTGATGGATAGCTAACGTTCCTGCTAACAGACCCGGGGCTGTTTGGACAGCATTGGGTTCCTCTCAAATAACACCAGTGTGACATATAGTCTGCCTGAAGGCATGTACTGTACATCAAGCTGAAAATCTTCATTGCGTGATTCAACCATAAGGTCTGGCAAAGAATGTGCAAAGCTAAAGCCCTACGGGTGCTCATTCATAGTCTCACTTCCAACATGATCCTACTATCTCTTTAAAAAGTTTCTCTTTATTTGGTTGGCCTGCCACAAAGAATGTAGACTACATAGGAAACAAAGCACATTCTAATTCAGACTTCATTTAAAAGCGGTTATAAAAGCTGTTTATACTGTTTCTCCCATTTCTGGTATTTTGTAATTTTATAAATGTTATTTTGCACTGCTGGATACACAAGGCACAACTGTTCTTAAAACATGATTTTTGCATCACAAATGTCTTTGTCTTGTTTGCTGCCTTATAATTTTTTAAGGTATGACCACAGCTTTGCTTTTGGAAACATCCTTTTTTTTTTTTCTTTTGAAAATGCTACATTATGCCATTTATTCTGTTCTTCGCAATTTAATTATATTATTTTTCATGCGAAAAGCATAACCATGCCAACCATTTCTCCTGAAGGAAGAAAAACTATTATGTAGCAGCAAGCAAAAAAACAACAAAAAAAAAACTAAGAGTGAAACAAATTGCACATTGAATGACATTTGCAGCAAAACATTTATACAAAGTAAAAATAATAACAACCTCCCCTATGGTCCAAAAGAAGCAGAACGTGAACACAGTCAACAAAGAGGAGCAAACATCAATTAAATTTGAAAAACAGAACAACATACCATTAATTGCCAGAGTTTATTTCATCCTGTTTCCCTAGTGAAAAAAAAGTATACTTTATTGTATTTTAAATATATTCCCTTTTCTGTAGTACATTGTAAATATACTAACAAAAAATGTACTATCTTTAAATATATAAAAAGTATATTAGTATCATATTTTCACAATACAATTTAACACACTTTAAAATAATTGTACTTTAGTATATTTTCTAAAAAATATATATTTTAGAAAAATATACTTGAAGTGTAAGTTCAGTTTATTTTTTCAAAGTGTATTTATTTGCACTTTATAAAAATATATTTGAGGAATATTGTAACTGTGTGCTGAAAATAATCATTGTAACAATGCACTGAAAGTATATTTAAAAAATACATTATTTAATATCCTGAAGTTGAAGTGTATCTAAAGTTAAATTTGAGTATATATTTTAAGTTTACTTCTTCATCCTTAGAATTCATTATATTACTTGTGCTATTTATTTCAGTATGAATGCATTACAAGCCCATTTAGTATATGCAGTGTAGCCTATACAATTTCCAAATATGTGTAAATGTTTATTAAGTTTACACTGGCAGAATCATTTCACAATCGTACAAACAAATCTACATTACACAACACACCAGCAGCACAAGTAACGTTACATGCGAAAAAATATGTTGAGTGATTAAACTTATCGGAATTCAAATGTCTCTTCAACTCGGTCTGTGACCAATCAGATTTTGTTGCTTACTGCCTTCAGCCAATCAGAGCTGCTGACGTCATGGTCCTTGTCTGAATCCCCCTCGCTCAGTCACTCAGGTGAAGTATAGTGTCGCAATGTATAATTTATTTCATAAAACACTGAAAGCTCAATACATCGCTCGATCTTGGGGATTCTGTCCAGTTCAATCAAGTGACATCGCAGACTGACCTTGATGGCGACGACAACCGGCTACGAATTTAATGTCCTACGCGATCCTGAAAGAACCGGAGAAAAGTGCTGCTATTTGGAGGTAAGTTGTAACTTAGTCTACCAGTTAACAAACTTTATTTTTCTTTTCTTTAACACACAGAGAGCGATATTTCGGCTTGATATCTCCTTTTTGAGTTTGTGTGGTGGTTTATGGCACATGTCTGTATGATTGTTCAAATCGGCCCGTATTCTGTACGATATTAATTCATAAAGTGTTTTATGCTTGACTATGTACCGAAAACAATATCGACATACCATATTGATACAGTTCCCTGCTGCTAATCCTCATTTACTGTTCAAAAATAGTATTGATTCAATGTAGGATTCAGACAGACTATTGTAAACGTGAATATAAAGTTGAATATGCTGTCTGACCTTATATCTTATGTATTATACATCTGACTTTATATCTTTTGTATTTTCTGTTAACAGATGCTGTTCTTCACGAGTTTCTGTAAGCGGCCATCAGACACATTAATGAGAAGATCATCAGAAAATTGACTATAATGTGTATTTGTATTTGTGTATAGAGGGTCACCATTGGTCCAATAATCTTTTTTCTTTAATGAAAAACATGGTAAGTTTTGCTGAATCTATGTTAAGCTTAAAGGTGCCCTAGATTCAAACATTTGAATTTACCTCGGCATAGTTAAATAACAAGAGTTCAGTACATGGAAAAGACATACAGTGAGTCTCAAACTCCATTGTTTCCTCCTTCTTATATAAATCTCATTTGTTTAAAAGACCTCAGAAGAACAGGCGAATCTCAACATAACACCGACTGTTACGTAACAGTCGGGGTGTACGCCCCCAATATTTGCATATGCTAGCCCATGTTCCCAACATTATGAAAGGCATTAGACAAGGGCAGAACGTCTGGATGTGCAAAGCTGAATCAACAGACTAGGTAAGCAAGCAAGAACAATAGCGAAAAATGGCAGATGGAGCAATAATAACTGACATGATCTATGATAACATGATATTTTTAGTGATATTTGTAAATTGTCTTTCTAAATGTTTCGTTAGCATGTTGCTAATGTACTGTTAAATGTGGTTAAAGTTACCATCATTTATTACTGTATTCACGGAGACAAGAGAGCGTCGTTATTTTCATTTTTAAACACTTGTACAATGTACAATGCATAAACACAACTTCATTCTTTATAAATCTCTCCAACAGTGTAGCATTAGCCGTTAGCCACGGAGCATAGCCTCAAACTCATTCAGAATCAATGTAAACATCAAAATAAACACTGTACTTACGCGATTAGACATGCTGCATGACGAACACTTTGTAAAGATCCATTTTGAGGGTTATATTAGCTGTTTGAACTTTTTTTTATGTTGTTTAAGGCAAGCGCGAGCTCTGTGGGCGTGGAGCACGAGATTTAAAGGGCCACACACCCTGAATCAGCTCATTTCTAATTATGTCCCAAAATAGGCAGTTAAAAAAATGAATTAAAAAAAATCTATGGGGTATTTTGAGCTGAAACTTCACAGACACATTCAGGGGACACCTTAGACTTATATTACATCTTTTTAAAAAAAATTCTAGGGCACCTTTAAAGTGTACTAAGTATACTTGAAGTTGTTCCAATTTAGCACACAAAAGTACACTAAATATACTTTGAGTTGTACTTTAATACAACTTAATTACAACTAAAATATAAAATGTGTTGTTTCAAAATAGCACACTTTAAGTTAACTAATCATTAACACACTTGAAATATACTAATAATTAGTCTTGCTGCAAGTATACTTAGTATACTTTTTTTTCACTAGGGTTGCATTAAAATTAGCCTTTGAATAGTCTCTTTGTGTCAGTGGAAATACTGGATTTCAATATTTTATAGGACATCTAAAGGAGAGCTTGGGGAAAGGGCCTTTTGTGTTATTTGATGGTGTAAATAATTCATAAAGTCTGTGGGAAGAATGACGGGTTAAACAGAGATGTAATGTTGACAAGACCGCAGGCTATGTAGGGAACACTGGGAAACCCTGTAAGAGAGATGAAATAA
>RJVU01035392.1:4135822-4157008 GCA_003731715.1 Anabarilius grahami
CCTTTTACTATATTACTATATTGCTGGCTAAAAAAATAAATCCAAAATTGGTTGAAAAAAATGGCTGGGTGAAAACAACCCAATCCCTGGTTTTGTCCATATTTAACCCAGCAGTTTTTAGAGTGTTTGTGTTATTTGATGGTGTAAATAATTCATAAAGTCTGTGGGAAGAATGACGGGTTAAACAGAGATGTAATGTTGACAAGACCGCAGGCTATGTAGGGAACACTGGGAAACCCTGTAAGAGAGATGAAATAAATTCAGGACATTTTATAGGACTATATATACACTCTAAAAAATGCTGGGTTAAAAACAACCCAAGTTGGGTTGAAAATGGACAAACCCAGCAATTGGGTTGTTTTAACCCAGTGGTTGGGTTAAATGTATGCCCAACCTGCTGGGTAGTTTTATTTAACCCAAATATTGTTTACAAATTACTATATGTCTGGCTTAAAATGAACCCAAAATAGGTTGGAAATTAAAATTTATTAATATGTTTAATAAACAAACATTTATTAATATTTTTTTTGAATTTGAATAATATTTAAACAATAAACATTTATTAAATTGCTTATTAATAAATGCTCATCTTTTTGATTATTATTGTTGCCTCTAGTAATTATGAGTCTGATTTTTAATTTCCAACCTATTTTGGGTTCATTTTAAGCCAGACCTATAGTAATTTGTAAACAATTGTTGGGTTAAATAAAACTACCCAGCAGGTTGGGCAAACATTTAACCCAACTGCTGGGTCAAAACAACCCAATCGCTGGGTTTGTCCATTTTCAACCCAACTTGGGTTGTTTTTAACCCAGCATTTTTTAGAGTGTAGGCTGTAGGTGTAATGTAACAGGGAATATTAAACTTTTATTACAAGATAATGACTTTAGTTCATATATATGTACAGTAGTAGACCTATATAATATTGTGTATTTTTCACACACAGGAGAAAAAGAAATCAAGATTACCAGTCACAATCACTCTCTAAACTGCCATCTCTGTGTGCTCAAATTGATCCATTCTAAATGAATGTGTAAACTGTTACTGGTCCAAAACACAGTGCTTTGGACAAGAACCGATTTGACTGTTGTTGACAAAACGAGGATGACTTTTTTTTGGTCGTATACACAGGGTCATTTGAACCAAAAGCTGCGTTTATATGAAAGCAATGGCAATGCTTATAGTTGTGACAGCATAATCACAGCATTCTTCACAGGTTGATCTGAGCTATGCAATTGAAATCTATAAATCAATCATAATTGTTGTCTGTTTTCAAAAGGAGAGTCCAAACACCACCATTTGTTTTTTGTGAAAAAGAGAGAAAAGCTGCATTAATCAAAATAATATCGAGCGCAAATAAAATGAAAATAAACTAAATTACACTAAATGGTTCATTGACGAATAAGGTTTTTAAAATTGTAAAAAAAACAAAACATCATGGAGATATAATTAATTTTGAAGTTTTATTAAGTGTTAACAATGATTTATAATCAATTAACACTGTTTTTGTCATTTTTTACAAGATGGACAAAATTTGTCACCAAAATATTTTTCGGTTTTACCGAATTACACTTTTGGTTATACCGAATGACGATATTTTCAATCAGTGCTAACAGGCTGATATCTGATATCAAAAGGACAATCAAACATTTTATATTTAGTACAAGTTTTTAAAATATTAAATTTTTCATGTTTTATAGTGGTTGTACCGAATGACCTGATGTTTTGGGACATGGATATGAGCAAGTGAAAACATGAATTTTTCAAATAGTTAAGAGAGAGTTAATTACTTTGCTTCATGACCATGTGGTCCTTTGCAGGTGTCTGAATGATGTCACATCCTGTCACATGATATTGACAGCATGATTTGATCAAAAATGGTCCCTTTATATTGGTTACTCAGAATGACATCAATGAAATTCATTTTTCCGGACATTCTTTCTCATAACAAAGCAACGACTTCTACAATTAATTTTAATACCATTTTGCACCGTTGATACAGTATATGGTGTTATAAAATCATGCCAGAATACAACAATATATACATTTATTACATTTTAAGATATTTTAATCACAAATGAAATGGCTGTATTGGCCTTTGGACGGTTAAACCGAATGACCTTTTGACACTAAAAGAGATCTTGTTGTACTACCTTACATACTTCATACTTTGTTTTTTATTATTATTAAGGCCTTTGGACAAAAAAATGACCCGTCCAGGTACAAAAGTATTTTTTTTTTATAAATTTATAAAAAAATAAGTAAATATTTAAATATTTAAAAAAGTAAAATGTAATGCAGTATATGATTTTGTACATCAATAATCAATGCCTTTGCAATCTAAAGCATCACAATAAAGTATGTACAATACATTAATATGGTACAATATTATAGACCAGGGTCCTACTCCATCTCTTTATCCATCAAGGGCTCGAAAAAGTCTGAAAATGTTGCATATATCAGATAGTACTTAAGATGAACAATCAGAACATGTTCTAGTCACATCACATTCCATCCCTCACAAATTAGGAAAGGAAGAGCCATTTTTATACCCTGGAGAACAAACGTGTCTTGTGTGATAAGCTTACAATCAGAAGACTGAGGCAAACCGTATAATTTAGTTTACTTCACAGAAGATTGCAATTTGTAGGCCCATCAATGTACTGTTGTGAATTTCAGTAAGCTCACACTGACATCACTGTCTTAAGCTTCTTTTTGGGAAGCTTTAACAGCTTGACCTCATATGGCAGCTATGATTAGATTCTTCAAAGTCTCTCTTGCTAAATAGAAGATGGTTTCTTTTCAAAAGACAGAATGGTTTTAGTTAACATGCCAAAAGCTGATGGTAAAAGATAACGAGAGTGAGTGTTACAGTTATTGTTTTTCTTAATAGATTTGCAATTGAGAAACTTTACACTACTACAATACAACTAATAATATCACCCATGATGAACAGATTTAATTTAGGCTTTTACTGATCAACGAACATAGGCAGAAGCTCAACCGAACCTGAATGATGCACAAGAATAAACCTCTTGCGGAAGCTCAACACACAAGAATGAACCTCATTGGTTTCCGCATGTCAAGTAAACACGTCGAGCTTCCGTTTACCACAACTGATGTGTGAGTTGATGAATGTTTATATGTAAATAAAAGCCAGAATTCAATCTGTTCTTTATATAAAGCAATCGTGTCTCTTCAGAAATTTTGGACTAAACAGCTCAATTCATATGGATTAGTTTTACAATCTCTTTATGAGCTTTTTGAAGTGTCAAAGTTTCAGTTGCGTAGCTGTCTATGGAGGGATAAAAGGCTCTCAGATTTCATCAAAAATATCTTCATTTGTGTTCTGAAGATAAACTAAAGTCTCATGGAACGAGATGAGGGTGAGTATTTAATGACCGAATTTTCATTTTGGGGTGAACTAACCCTTTATGGCATGAAGAAATTATTTTCACATGAAAAAAAAAAGTTTAAATATGTCATTTTGATTATAAAAGATGAGTTTTAAGGGATAAAATTACTGACAGGGGGACTTTAAGTAAAATATAATGTGAAACGGTAGAGACTCAGGTAGTAAACATGCTTGGACTAGTACTTGGACTTCTCCTCTGTTATATAAAAAAAAGTGGCAAAAAGCCCCAAATACACAATACAAAATCCTGGATGATAATAAATATTTATGGCGATTACATTTTCCCAATTTAACAGCCATTTGCAGATGTAGCAACAAGTTTATTTGGACCCTGTATGGACATACCTGGCCTTTTTCTGAACCTCTCAAGCTGTGTTTATGAAATATTATTTAAATAGATAATTTGCTTCATTTTCTAAATTGCCGCATGGGATTTACAGTTTAGATATAAATGACTAATTAAATGGAAAGACAAATCACAACAACCAGTTAATTTCACTAATTACATCAGTGGGAATGAGATGGCGTTCATTTGCACGGTTCCCGACCTATCCTAATGTGAGCAGATAGGACTGACTCTATCAAGTCAACAGGGATTCCTACTCCAAATCCATTCATATTCAGCTCACTATGAAGTATAATTACTATTCAAATAAATACAACCCAACATGCATGATTCAGAAATCAAGCTCTTTTACAGATCCTCATATTCAGTTTTTCATCAATTTATTCATTGTTACAGTAAAGTCAGAGAGGGATTTCTCTGTCCCTTCTGATTCTAAAGTTGTGCCAGTCTTGCTGTCCATTGTGGCGTAATGGACAAATTACTCACCCCCTCTTTCTCTGAAAACACGACACAGCAAACACAGACTGCCACTCACTGGAATTAGTCTTGACAGCCGTGTCATAGGCCCTCTCGTCATCCCTCCAGGGCGCGTAACGACTTCAGATGAAGTTAAGATTTGCAAATAATTTGGCAAAAAGGTTTTTAAAATTGCATGACACGGGTATAATTTGGATCACCGATGTTTGGGGAAGAATATAGCACTGAAAAAAAAAAGTTTTTCTGTGATTCAGGTGACAACAAAATCATAAAGTATATAATAATTCCTAGTATAAATTTAAAAAAAGGCATTGATAAACACATAATAATGTAGTGCTGTTGTCATCTCTGCAATAACTTTTTTTTTTTTTTACAAAAAAGGAAAGGCCTCATAACTGTGAGGCACGGCTGTGTCAAATGCTACATTTTGTATTTGGGCCACTATTGTTGTCATATCTGATTTCATCAACACTTATCCACCAGGATATTAAAACAAAGTAGAGGATAACCTTGCAACCTTGCAAATCGAATGGGAGTCAAATGGGAGGTCTCAAACCGTTGTTGGATATTTTTAACTGCAGTGAAATGCTTGCTCTGTTCTTGAGCAGTCATGAGTCCTTTATGATTATATAATAATCCAGAGCCCTTGATGTAATCTATCAACTAATAAACCCATTCATCATTTGATAGCATTTTGCATCAATCTTTGCTGAGATGAATTAGCTGTTCCATTGAGCAAGAAAGAAAATTACAGTTTTGGCAGCACTTTTTACACTTAATACAAGCCTGTAAACAAAAATGGACTAAAAAAGCACACATTAACTTTTCCTTTCCTTGTTTTCAACCACTAAACTAATGTGACAGTATAATTGTAGCCTGGAAAATCAAGCTTAATTCTTTGTAATTCAGAACGCAATGAGATTTGGATCCAGGTTTGTGAAGCCAACTGCAAGCTGAGAAAAAAAGAGAGAGAAAAAAAAACAGTGATCTGTCACCAGAGTTTAAGGCAAATGAAGATAGAATCAAAGGAAAATACATAAAATGATCAGTCAGGCATGCCACGGTACCATTAGCTTGTCCTGCTTATTCAAACAGCAGAAGCTCCCTGCTGAATAGCCCAGGCTATAGATCAGAGGTGTCCAAACTCGGTCCTGGAGTTTAGCTCCAACTTACCACAACACACCTGCCTGGAAGTTTCCTAAAAACCTTGATTAGCTGGTTCAGGAGTGTTTAATTGGGGTTGGAGCTAAACTCTCCAGGACAGTGGCCCTCCAGGAGCTGGATTGGACACCCCTGCTATAGATGAACTGCACTGGCCCATAATTCCTTGGAGCCTTGGACAGCAAGCACCACCCATGAGCAGAATGCTGAGAAATACTTTACAGGTTAGTGTGAAGGATGCTTTCTTGTGTCATGTGGCCATTTAATGTGCAGATTAGTCTCAATTAGACTCTTAATGACAAAAATGCCCCCAAACTGTCTGACTATGCTGTTACAGTCACACTGAGATGGAGTTGTGTTGGTAGTTGATTATGTCCTGCTCAGCCCTCTCACCATGAGCCTCTATTCAGTAATGAAAAATTATGGTCTAATATATATTCTGGGCATGTGCCAAACATTACATGGAAAATACAATCAAATATTCAATGAAATCTGGACTAGTATATATACAACTATTAGTTCACCCCAAAATGAAATTTCTGTCATTAATTACTCATGTCGTTACAAACCCATAAGTCCTTCGTTCATCTTCGGAACACAAATTAAGATATTTTTGATGAATTCCGAGATTGTTTTTTTTATTTTTTATCTCCCATAGAAAGCAATGTAATTACCACATTCAAGGTCCAGAGAAGTAGTAAAGACATCGTTAAAATAGTTCATGTGACTGCAGTGGTTCAACCTTAATGTTATGAAGTGACGAGAATACTTTTTTTATACGTTGTATTGACAGTGCAGCGCTTTTGGGTTCGACGTCAGAACGCCAACAAATTTTTTGCCGGCTCCTGCATCAGCATCACACTCATGCGTTGTGGTTAGGGGTGTAACGATATATCGCAGAACGATATTTTGTGATGCAAAAATGTTACGATATGTATTGTAGAGTGGTGGAGATACTTTTACGATATGATGCCAGTCTAATCCTATTGGTTGAGCTGCCGGCGTGACTTACTCTGCAACAGCGTCCTGTGTGCTTTCGACGCAGTTGCAGAAATCTCTTGGACTGAACATTAGTAGGGCAACATGAGTTCGGCTGAAACTAAAATTGAAGATGCAGCATTTTGGTTTTCCAGTCACGCGACAGGACGATAGTGGTAAAAAAAAAAAACAGACAAAATTACAGACAAAACACAAATATAACTTTGACACTTGTCAAAGCTATATTACAGTCACGGCGCATGTGAAATGGAAAGTTTTGTGCTTCAGACTCGCCCGCTTTTTTAATCACACACTGGAACTAACATAGCCGAAGTTTTAAAAGCGGCTATACAAGAGTGGGAGCTTGAAAGGGCTCCTCATAGTACTGCTGTTGTTACTGACAACGCAAGCAACATGGAGGTGGCAGTGATAGAAGCTGGGTTGTCACTGCATAGCCTATTAAGGGTGCGTCTCAATCAGCTCCCTAGTTCAGTAAGTGTTTTGCGCACACATCGAATCTTGTAAGCAGGTTTAAAGGTTTCCCGCGTCGGTCTTTTGCTTGGTCGCGTGAGAAAAGTTGTGGCTTTCTTTCACCGCAGTGCCACAGCAACAGCTGTGCTCACGGAAAAGCAAAAGATGCTTGCGATGCTTTGCTTTAAGAAGTTCAGTCTTAGGGTTCTAAATTCTAAGCTCATGTTAAATTTAAAAAAAAAAAATCAAAAATTTCAGTGACAGACCTATTCAGCTGTTTATTTAAATACAGAAGGTTTTTATGAAACCTTGAAATGTGATCTTTTATTTACAACAAAGAAAGTTATTGAAATTTGTGATTTTTTTTTAAGAAATCTGTTATTTGAATTTCAGTTTCATTTTTAAAATATTGTTCAAAATATCATGATACGAACCGTATCGTGACCTGAGCATATCGTTACACCCCTAGTTGTGGTGCTCATGTGAACAGCGTCAGCCAATACTGAGCCAGCGTTCTGACGTAGAACCCAAAAGCGCTCCACTGTTTATACAACATAAACAGCGTAGAAGAATGACAGGGAAGAGAAGAAATTGAGTAAAGTCGTTATTTTAGTTTTGTTTTGGCGCACAAAAAGTATTCTCGTCACTTCATAACATTAAGGTTGAACCACTGCAGTCATGTTGACTATTTTAACGATGTCTTAAGTACTTTTCTGGACCTTGAATGTGTAATTACGTTGCTTTCTATGGGAGACAAAAAAAAAACTCTCGGATTTCATCAAAAATATCTTAATTTGTGTTCCGAAGATGGACGAAGGTCTTACAGGTGTGGAACGACATGAAGGTGAGTACAGAATAGAATGACAGAAATTTCATTTTTGGGTGAACTTACCCTTCAATTTTGCAACTGTCAAGCACCTTGCTTGAAGTAACACTTTCAAACAATATCATAATCCTCTCACACAGAATATCACAGAGGGATTACTATTTTGAAGAAGAAGAAAAAAAGCTGGAGAATGAGCAGGCAAACTATTCAGCTGTCAGTCAGCAACATACAACTGCAGGAGACCAAGCATTATCAAAGCAAATTATAAGACAACAATGTTCTACATTAGTATTACTCTTATTTAAGCACAATTTCTTTGATCCCTTCGGGTGCAAGAGAATAAACTTATTAGGAGCAATTAAGAAAAAAAAAAGCATGCAGTTTCAAAGGCTCATTAGCACACATCCTTATCCAATTCAAACCTCTAACAATAACACAATCAAAAACTCAATCATGGGTTTTGGAGCTATTAAATGCACCATTATAAAAGTAAATGTGGCTGGAAATGATAAAATATAAATTTTTAATTTAATATAAAGGTTAAATTAGACTTTTGACATCCAGTTGCACAATGTACAGTATATTACTGATTTTAATGATTTTAGAAGAGTATTTAGCAAGGTACAAGAGTCCAAACAAATACTGTTACTTTCCCCTAAATCATGCATATTTTTGTAATCAATGTTGAAAAGTGTTTAATATGAGATGCTGGCAAATGAAACATCAACCACCAAAGGGTTTCTGAGAATTTCAGGGTAATTCAGGCAATGAATTATTTATGATTTTTTTAAGTGTTAATAATGGACAAGTGCAATGTTTCTGAAATTAATAAACCACATTAATAAATCAATAACTGAGTCACTCAAACATATGCACTGCATTGTTACATTATTGACAATGTAGCATGTCAATAAACATCAGACTTAATTATGATATAGATGTGCTTTGTATAATAAACACTCACCAGCACTATATCTAACTAAATGCTCTAGCAATACTGGAAAAAAAAAACCCTTCTCTTTAATAACAAGCAATCTAGAGCAATAAGAATTGATCACAACGTCTGAATAAAAAGCCCATATTTTAGCACATATTCTTAGAAGTGACCTATACAGAGAGCGCTAGCAGGCATAAAATAAACAAAGCCTCATGTTCAATTGGTTCTGTGTCTGAAGCAGACAATGCTCTGAAACAGACTTCAAACAGAATCCGCAAAACCCAACTGAATTCTCCCAGGGAGTTGCTTTCACTTGAATAGCAACTTGCCTTTAAAGCGACAGCCACTCTGAACGCTGACTGCTACGCGGCTTGGGAGTGGAGTGGTTTGGCTCTGAAGTGCAGGTGAGCAGGAGGAGAGGTCTGCAACGATACTAGTTGGCAAACATTCTTACAAGGATGTTGAGTCCATCAGTGACTGGTTTTGTAACTAGAACTGCACTCTGTGCTCTGAAAGAGAAAGAAACTTTTCAAAGATCTTTTCAAAAACGTATTCAGCTTATCCCGGCCAACTAGGAAGAAAACTGCATTTCGAAATTTAAGGAGACAGACAGACAGACAGACAGATAGACAGACAACCTGTCAATCACATGAGATCACAGCAACAGCAATCCACAACTATTCAATGATCAAATCAATTCCGAATGGACACAACTAAGTATTTTCTGGTTCACTTTATTTGAACTGAGTTCATTTAAAATGTACTATATGTGGAAAAAATCTACAACTATGAACACATGCAAAAGAAATGATCCAAGGCCTCTGGTTAATGAGCCCAAGCAGCTTCGCCTAATGAGATGGACTGCAGAAAAGCATGATAGGACTTCAACGCTTGAAAATATATTATAAAGCTGGCTGTGGTGACTCAAATACTTGAATTATAACATAAAAGAAAAAGAAAGTAAATGAGGTAAAATAAAATACAGTGCTCAGCGTAAATGAGTACACCCCCTGTGAAAAGTAACATTTTAAACAATATCTCAATGAACACACAAACAATTTCCAAAAAGTTTATTATAACATCTGTTTATAACTTATAACATGAAAGTAAGGTTAATAATATTACTTAGAGAACAACATTTTTCAGTTTTACTCAAATTAGGGTGATGCAAAAATAAGTAAACCCAACAAGAAAAACTACTACATCTAGTACTTTGTATGGCCTCCATGATTTTTAATGACAGCACCAAGTCTTCTAGGCATGGAATAAACAAGTTGGTGGCATTTTGCAACATCTATCTTTTTCCATTCTTCAAGAATGACCTCTTTTAGAGACTGAATGCTGGATGGAGAGTGATGCTCAACTTGTCTCTTCAGAATTCCCCATAGGTGTTCGATTGGGTTCAGATCAGGAGCCACTGAATCCCTTTCACCCTTTTCTTCTTCAGAAATTCAACAGTGGCCTTAGATGTGTGTTTAGGATCATTGTCGTGTTGGAAAAGTACACAACGACCAAGGGCACGGAGTGATGGTAGCATCTTCTCTTTCAGTATAGAGCAGTACATCTGTGAATTCATGATGCCATCAATGAAATGCATCTCCCCGACTCCAGCAGCTCTCATGCAGCCCCACATAAGGACACTACCACCACCATGTTTCACTGTAGGCACCATCCATTTTTCTTTGTATTCCTCACCTTTGCGACGCCATACAGTTTTGAAGCTATCAGTTCCAAAATTTTTCTTGGTCTCATCACTCCAGAGTATAGAGTCCCAGTAGTCTTCATCTTTGTCAGCATGGGCCCTGGCAAACTGTAGGCTGACTTTTTTGTGCCTGGGCTTTAGGAGAGGCTTCTTTTGTGGACGGCACCCATGCATGCCATTCCTCTGCAGTGTACGCCGTATTGTGTCACGGGAAATAGTCACCCCAGTTTGGCTTTCTACCTCTTTAGATAACTGCAGTGAACTTGCATGCAGATTTTCTTCAACCCTTCTCATCAGAAGACGCTCCTGTTAACTTCCGTGAACGACCTGGACGTCTCTGTGAGATGGTTGCAGTTCCATCTTTTTTTAAATGTTTGTACCACTTTTGCTACAGTATTCTGACTGATAAGTAAAGCTTTGCTGATCTTCTTGTAGCCTTCACCTTTCTGATGACATTTCTCTTCCATATGGTGCCATTGCTGACAGCATGAAATGGGAAGGAGTTTTAACACCCTTTTATAGTCAACTGTCTGCTGGACACCTGTGTAATGAATAATTAGACTCACCTGTGGTTAAATTCTTGTTAAATTAGACATTTGTAGTCTAAAATTTAGCTTTTTAACTACTTTGAGTAAAACTGAAAATGTTGTTCTCCAAGTTATATTATTAACCTTACTTTCATGTTATAAGTTAAACAGATGTTATATAAAACTTAGTCTTGATGAGCTGCTCCTGGCCCCCTTTGAAGAAGAGGGAGGACTTCAAGAGCTCATGAAACAAACAAACAGAACAATCTCATTCACCGAAATGTCCAAAACTGTCGGCAGCGGTGTTCAGTTTGAACCGGAGTCGGACAATAATACCTACAGAGCAAGAGAACATATGCTGCATGGAGATTTATTGTACTTCACACAAAAGATAAAGCGTCCGTTTTCACTCCAGAAAATCACCGTAAGTGCTGAATACAGTACAGTACAAGAAGTGCGCATTAAAATCTTATCCATAAACTCTCTCTCTCCCTTGCATTATCATCAACATACACAACAAATTACACCAAAAATCTAATTACAACTAACAGTAAACAAATATACTGTATACAGACCTTATGCATTTTCGGGGGGGTGCTTAATAAACTGGTAAATTTTTTATCCATAGAACAACTCCGATGAAATGTAATAAAGTGGTGCTCTCACTTTCATTACTGCCGGAACCAGTATCGCTCCGGCTTATCGACTATAATCTGGATCACAAACAGTTGGTACTGATCCATTCTTGAGTAGCAAATCCAATGGAAAAAGCTAAAATTAATTCAACAAAATACTCCCCTCATGCATTTACTTTTAAACATTATAATAAAATTTGCCTTGTGATACACAGCCACTGAGACATGTAATTTCATAAACTCAAACTCCTAATGGTTATCACTCCCTTGGTAAAGATGTTAGTTTTTTTTAAAGAGTGTTGTAAAACTATTGACTCTCAGCTCTCAGTACCATAATATTATTTTTGGCTTAAGTGTAAATTTGAGCCTGTGCATGTCACATTATCTTATGATATTAACATCTCCATAAAAAGAATATAGGATGGGTCTAAAGCAGAGATTACATATATTCAGCATAATCCACTCTCATCCAGAGGATTTTAATTATGGGATAAACACTATCGGTGTCTGCACCTGCCAAAAGAAGCCTTCTTACCAAGACACACATTCTCCCCTTATCTCAAGAAAGGCTTTATTTATTTATGTCTATTTATTTATTTGACTATTTTTGTTAGCAGCGAGATGCAAGTGCTGAGCTGTTATAGCTTATTAAAATAAAAATAAATAATAAAGTTAATCAAGCTCTCAATATTGAAAAAATTGAAGTAAGAGAATTTAATACAATAATGTGTTTTGTATTTCAAAGCAACACGGCTTTCCTTTAAACTCCCTCTGAAATTTCTCAGATTTTATCACTGTGATTTTTTTCATCAGATATGTTGCTTGCCCATTACAATTATTTCATCTCATCATTTTATCTGGTTTTATTCCAATCCAATTATAGATGTGTGGTTGTTTACATTTCCCTTCCAAAGCTGAGATGAATTGACTTTATCGCATATCTCTGTATCTAATCACAAAAAAAAAAGAAAGTGTAATGCCTCTTACAGTTCAAAACACTTATGCTACATCTTAAAGCCTTCCATATTCAACTTATGAAATAAGTTGAATACGGAAGACGGTCTGGCGGAAGCTAGATATCTTACTTTATAACTTGTTAAATATGGATATTTTTCTCACAGAAATTCATCATTTCACTTCAGAAGGCCTTTATTAACCCCCCGGAGCCGTGTGGAGTACGTTTATGATGGATGAATGCACTTTCTTGAGCTTTATACTTGTTGGTCCCACATTGACACAGTCAATGACATCCATGCTTGCTTCTTTGCAGGAGGCATAACTTGTAGGGTGCAGACAGACCCTTCTCCCATGCACAGCTCATTCATATTTATGATTCATATTCATGAACTAAACTGCTAAGGTTTATAATGTGTCCATTCTAATTGTAATATTTATTTTCCTGCTGTAATCATGAATATTTTGGATGGTATACATTATGAACATGTTAGATCACAAATGAGATTAAAGAAAACCACATCAGACAAGAGGATCTTAGCAAGACTGTGCAGTGCTCTGCCGTTCAACCTACTAGACTGACTTTTAATTAGTCAGGCCATTACAGGCACACATAGCCAGTACACGGCTTCCTTTATCAAACACAAAGCGATCAAAGCCTGTGATGAAGAAAAAGGAAGAGGTTATTCATTACCTTGTTTAGTCAATAAAACAAATCGGAACACTGCCCTCTGATCCAAATGCATGATATAACGAGAGAAAATGTTACATTTTATAGTCCTACTAAGTATGAAGCTAAGGATAGGAGGATGTAAAAAGGAGTTTATTTTCCTTCCTTTTTTATCTTCCCCAAGTTGTCTATTTTTCATCCAGATTATAGGGTGTACTGTAAAAGAAAATGATGATTGCTATGATAATACAAACGTACAAAAAAAACTATGCTAATGCTTGCAACTGGTTGCATATCATTGACAAATGTACAATGCCATATTAGTCTTTGTGCAAACACATGCTGTAATAAAACATTTATTTTACTTCTGTTTAATTGTGCAAGTTTGTCCATGCATTCAATTCTCAAGGTAGTTATTTCTCTCTCTCTGTCCCATTTACTCTAAAATGGGCTTTTGTGTTCAAGTTTGCCTTGTGGCACTTTCCGCAACGTTGGTGTTCTATTACTTTTTATCGCATTAGAGGCACAAAATCTTACAGTGTTAGTTAAGAGTACAGAATTTAGCATACCATTTTTTAAAGGTTGATTTTGAACAGTCCCACCACAGGGGTT
Organism: Anabarilius grahami; assembly: GCA_003731715.1. NCBI lineage: Eukaryota > Metazoa > Chordata > Actinopteri > Cypriniformes > Xenocyprididae > Anabarilius > Anabarilius grahami. The sequence continues at coordinate 4,149,534 of RJVU01035392.1, forward strand.
GTGACCTCCTTGAAAATCCTGCAAAATCATGTAAACAATTATTTGAATATCAATTTAACAGTTAAATCTATTTTTAGTTATTACCACATTTTCTCACAACCCTGATACTGCTTTATTTGTCCACATTACAAAAAATGTCAAATCCTTAAAATTTGCGACACCCAGGAAGTACCATCATGAGGACCATTTCTACTGCACAGCATGAAAACAAAAGAATCTCATTCCTTTTTCCCAATTTTTACAAATATTGTAGTTTTGACTTCATTCATCAAGATTAATCATTCAACCAAAGATTTTCTAAGAAGACTTATACGAAATATAAGTTTATCAATAACTGCAAACCACCAAACTATTAGCTATACCTGCTGAGTGATAACTCGATTTAAACTAAATATGCAATCTTGTTTTGAAGTGATTCTTATTTATTTTTATTTGTATTTTAAAATGTTTTAAAAATTTGTGTGTATTTATTTTGTAAAGAAATGTTGTTTTGCAAGAAACAATAAACTATAGTCAGACATATTCCAAAAAAGAAAAAGAAAAAAAATCATATGCTTCATATTATGGCAAGAAATATTATATTTGACATGAGTCCTTAAGTTCATTATCAACATTAGGACGTTCTTTTTACTGACCACTTGTTGAAGAAAAAAAGGTCTTTATTTTCAAGAGTTTCAGGTGTAATTTTGTAATCATTTGTGAAGTACAAAATTATTTGTCAAGCCAAACCCATGCAGAAAGTGAATGGAGAAGTTCATATTAAGAGCTACAATCAAAAAAAGTCAGAAAAAGAGCAGCAATACACAAGGACGAATACGGTCATCATGTGAATATCTGTCTCTCTGTGTTTTATGCTCTCTCATGACTCCATGGCAACAAGAAAAATAAAAATCAGAACAGCGAGGCCATAGAAGCCTCAAAAAGAGAAATAAAAGACATTTTTAACAATCTCAGGTTTTGAAACAAAAAGGGGCACTAGAGGAGAAAAGACACTGACTGTAAGAGATAAGCAATAGATAATAATAACAAATATGAAGGAAGTGAAAACAGGCATTTGAAATTGACGTTTTTCATTACCCACTCAGTGGGAAGATGCCACTGCAGAAAAGTGAAGTAAACAAATGATTCAGCCCCCATGAGATGGCCTGCCAAAAACAGGGAGCTGGCAGGAGGAGATATAGCCAAAGTATTCAGCTCTACACTCATTTCGCATCCATGAACGACAGTGATGTACTGCCCTCGTAAAGATGCATATATAAAAAGATTCCAGCTAATTGACCAGAGTGGGAACGAAGATCTGTGAAATGTACGAGAATTCAAACAGAGTCTCGTATAAGTTTCTTCTAGAATGTGCTCACTCGTTGTATGTGGGTTTCATACTCGTACACATGCGCTCAGATAATCATTTACTGCTCTTTTCTGCTAGGCACAGAAAGATAAATGGATTTTGATTCCATACAAGCAGAAAATGAAGTAGCAGAGGAAGGAAAAAAGAACCTGGAGCCTCTCGCAGTTTTTTTATTCCTCAACTCTGAGCGAAAGTATGAATGCCAGATTGAAAACTTCTGCAGTTAATTTCAAACATACAAATAGCCTACCAGAATTTGGTAATTAGAAATTTAATTTATTAATTATCTATGCGGGTCTGCTGGGATGAAGCAGTGGGATTATTATGAAGTAATTGCTCACAATTTAAGGTCTATTTCACAGCTGAGCAACCTGCTAAACCCGCAAATGCAGCATCTAGAATTTTTTCCTGTTTATGGCAGAACTGCATATTGGGAAGGATTAGCTAGAGGTCACCAGTGATGCTCATTATGGCAAGCCAAACTGCCTGGGATTGATGATTAAAACACACACACACACACACACACACAAAGAGCTGAGAAGACATTGAAAATGAGCACTTAAACTTCAGTTTAAGACAGCTGTTTTTTATTTCTGTCAGCAAATAAGTATTTGACAAAAATGATTTGGACCTATAGTGGATAATCATTATCATGGTGCCGTCCGCTCTTCTTGTCAGGTTTATAGTGTGGGTTGTTAAAATGGATGCTAAAATGGCATTGCTATTTATGTTATAATGCCACTCAAGTACTGCAGTTCATCAACTTTCATGAACACATCTTATTAGAATTCTTAAAACATCAGTTCTTGCACATTTAAAGAGGAATATATAGCTGGGAGAAGCAATTAGCAGAGCGTCCTAAAAATCTTAGATTCACTGAATGAATGGTTCATGAGAAGACGACCTTTAAAAGTTTTATGTAAGTGTAAAATACTGAAAACAAATTCATGGAAAAACTTTTGGGTCCTTGAGGCAAATTGGTTCCCCATGAGGAGTGGGACTATCATATGAAGTCTCCAATTCAAAGAAGTTGGCCTGACGTTTTGAATATTAAAAATGTAAAAGTTAGTTGCTAGGCAACCATACGTTCCATCCTACCCAAACATAAAATGCAATTAGGTGTAGACATTTCACATATACAAAGTTTAGTGCGTTTCCAGCATAAAGATAAAAAGTTATAGCTGTTCAAAATGAGGAAAAGTAATAATAAATACAGCTGCAAGAAGCAATTAGTGGAATCCAGCAAGCATATTAGGCTATAGCTAATAAGGAATTTTTTCTTGCCATCCATTCTCATATTTGAAAAATGTACTCTTTACACCGGATAAGTATTGTGGAGTTGACTCAAATTTGTTAAAGGGGACCAATTAGGCCCCTTTTCACAGGATGTAATATGGTGTCCCCAGAATGTGTCTGTGAAGTTTCAGCTCAAAATACCCCACAGATCATTCATTATAGCATGTCCAAATTGCCCCTTTTTGGGTGTGAGCAAAAACACACAACTTTTGTGCGTGTACATTTAAATGCAAATGAGCTACTGCTCCTCACCCCCTTTCCAGAGGGGGGCGGAGTCTTTACAGCTTGTGCTTCGGATACTCAGCAACAACAAAACAGGAGAATCTCACGCAGCCAAAAGGTCAGAAATTGTCATAGCACTGTTCAGCCTTTTATGTTCGAACTGGAGTCGGACACAGATGAAGAGACTCAACCTTTGAATGCAACAGGATGTTTCTGAATTTATGTAGTTGTTGTGGAGTTAACTTTATTCAACTTATTGATTAGCATGTTCTGCTATGATTATCTATAATTTGCTCATGTGGGAACTGTAGTAGGATGCCAGAGCTGCATGGAGATAGAAGAGGTATCGTTTTGTTTAATTACGGTTATAATTTATATAATCATCTTTAGCCACATTTGACATACAGCGTGCTAACAAGCACATTCAGAAACATTCGCAAAATATGAAATGTGATACTAGCTTGTTCTGGATATGAAGTTTGAGCACGAACACTTGGTATCAACCTTTCATAATCAACTTTTGATCAAATCCAGCGTTGAACTGACCCTGGTTTGCGAAGCAGTCCAGCGTAAAATGATTTGCACAAACATATAATACTTATCTAATTTCTTCAGCATATTTCCTTCATAAATTCAATTAATCTACTAGGTCCTTAGTAGCTCAGATGCTGAGAGTCTATGGAGACTTTTATGTTCATCCAAAAACTGAACATTTGTAATGTTTATGCGACGCAGACATTATATCAATAGGTGCTATAGCGAGGATATAAACATGGCGGACTATGTGCGTCTCAAACAGGGCGGGATCTATGCTAATAGGGCAGATCGTGACCAGTCGTGTGCAGGGCTTGTTCCTACTGTGACATCACCGTAGAGGGAAATCTGGAACAGCATATTTTCAGACACGGATTTATGGGGATTATGAAAAAAGGAGCGGGTTTACAGATGCTGATTTTTAGACATTTTAGATGGCGAATGGGAACATAGTTTGTGTAACATCAATACATTATTATCCATTTGATAATGTAGTCAAGCCAAAGGCTTATAATATCAATTACCGTTATGTGTAACGATTATGACCTAAAATCAAAACCTCCATTAATTGAACATTTTACCTTGATTACGATTAATAAACGATTCTTTTGTTTCTGTTTTTTTGTTTGTTTTTTTAAAGTTCACTTACAAGGTTTGTACTGTAAATATGCTTGACTATTAAAGGTGGGATATTTTTTCCTTTTGAAAGAGTGATTTGACATAACAGCTCACTTTCAGCCGTTATTTTATCTATGGTTTGTAACGATATAATAATACACATCCGATCGTCTAAATCGCTTGAATGTCTAAACTGGCAAACCTTAAAAAACATACAACCGACAAAGTGAAGACGCAAGGCTCACCGCTCGCGCACCGTCGTGTGTGTTGACTCTTCTTCTTCTTCTTGATTTTTATGGCGGTTGGCAAACAACTTCAAGGTTACCGCCACCTGCTGGTTAGGAGTGTGGACCAAGAACGCAAGGACCTTTACCTAACACCTTCTTAACACCTATAATCTTTTATCTAAATCAAACATTTTTTAAATATAGTATTAAAAAATGAATACACTCCTCATGTGAGTTCCTTTGCAACAAATTTGTCAAATTAAACTTCATCTTAATTATTTTCAAATTAAAAATCAATACTCTCCTTTCACTATTATATTTTGGACATTCCATTATAACATGTTCCACTGTTTCTTCTTGGTTACAATACTCACATGCTCCTGTCTGATGTTTCCCTATTTCCGAATCTAAGTCTAGATATAATTGATTCTTCCTTTCTATTTCTCCTTGTTATTCTACCTTTACCAACAATTCTTTGGATGTTATAAAGCCATCTTCCTGTTCTTTCTTCTTCCCATTGTTTCTGCCATCTATTTTTCACATGTTGTTTAATTAAAAACTTCATCTCAGCCTTACTATAATTTACTTACATGTCTATATCTGATTTTCCTGTGGCTTCCTTAGTTCCCTTTACTCCTATATGAGCAGGTACCCAACAGAAAGATACTTCTAAACCCATCATCTGAATCCTGTATAATGTTTGAAGGATCTCGATCAGTACGTCAGATCTACTCTCAGATTGACCACTTTCTAGTGTCATTAATGATGAACTTGAGTCAGAACATGTAAGTGTCCTCAATGGTCTATTTTCTTCAACCCACTGTAGTGCCAATAAAATTGCAATCATTTCTCCAGTGTATACTGATAGATTATCTGAGATTCTCTTGTTAACTTTTAAATTAAAATCTATAACTGTGAATGCCACCCCTAGTGAAAAAAAAGTTTACTTTATTGTATTTTAAATATATTCCCATTTTCTATAGTACATTGCGAATATACTAACAAAAAATTTACTATCTTTAAATATATAAAAAGTATATTAGTATCATATAAAATAATTGTATTTTAGTATATTTTCAAAAAATATATATTTTAGAAAAATATACTTGAAGTGTAAGTTTATTTTATTTTTTTAAAGTGTATTTATTTGCACTTTATAAAAATATATTTGAGGAATATTGTAACTGTGTGCTGAAAATGATCATTGTAAAAATGCACTGAAAGTATATTTTAAAAATACATTATTTAATATCCTGAAGTTGAAGTGTATCTAAAGTTAAATTTGAGTATATTTTTTAAGTTGACTTCTTCATCCTTAGAATTCATTATATTACTTGTGCTATTTATTTCAGTATGAATGCATTACAAGCCCATTTAGTATATGCAGTGTAGCCTATACAATTTCCAAATATGTGTAAATGTTTATTAAGTTTACACTGGCAGAATCATTTTACAATCGTACACACAAATCTATATTAAACAACACACCAGCAGCACAAGTAACGTTACATGCGAAAACATATGTTGAGTGGTTAAACTTGAGACTTATCGGAATTCAAATGTCTCTTCAACTTGATCTGTGACCAATCAGATTTTGTTGCTCACTGCCTTCAGCCAATCAGAGCTGCTGACGTCACGGTCGTCGTCTGAATCCCCCTCGCTCAGTCACTCAGGTGAAGTATAATGTCGCAATGTAAAATTTATTTCATAAAACACTGAAAGCTCAATACATCGCTCGATCTTGGGGATTCTGACCAGTTCAATCAAGTGACATCGCAGACTGACAGATGGCGACGACAACCGGCTAATCTAATGGCCTACGCGATCCTGAAAGAACCGGAGAAAAGTGCTGCTATTTGGAGGTAAGTTGTAGTCTAACAGTTAACAAACTTTATTTTATTTTATTTTACACACTGAGAGCGAAATTTCTGCTTGATATCTCCTTTTTGAGTTTGTGTGTGGTGGTTTATGGCACATGTTTGTATAAGCACCAAAACATTCATATGATTGTTCAAATCGGCCCGTATTCTGTACGATATTAATTCATAAAGTGTTGTATGCTTGACTATGTACCGAAAATATCGACATACCATATTGATACAGTTCCCTGTTGCTAATCCTCATTTACTGTTCAGAAATAGTATTGGTTCAATGTAGGATTCAGACAGACTATTGTAAACGTGAATAAAGAGTTGAACATGATGTCATATATCTTTTGTATGGAAGTAAATTAATGCCAAATGTTTTCGAAATAAAAAGCTTGTTGAATTGCACTAATTGAAAAAAAAATATGCATTACATTAGCTGTGTTTGCATTTAGATGCATTGTATTTTTAAGGCTTGAATTTTTATGGGCTGAAATTCAACATGGTTGTATATTTAGCTGTGAATATTTCAATTAAAAATATTTCACACACATTTTCATTATTAAAAATTCAATAATTTATTTTCACCTTTCAGATTTCACTTCCAAAATATTCATTCTGTTTAAAAATACAACCTATAAAATTCGACTAGCAATTTTCAGTCCATTTTATTTCGCTTTACAAATTCGCTTCCACATCCGTCATAAGATTCCCCTGCCATCAGGACATATAAAACACTTAACACAGCTTAATGGACTCGTACAGTGATATAAAAGACCAAACTCGCACCTCATTTGTGATATAAGTTATAGTACTATATAGGCTCCAAGAAAGCAGATACTGGTATAAAGTTGATTTGACGCTGAACGTTTGATATTCGCAAATTTAGGGACCGTCTCTAAAGTTAAGACATTGGTATTCACGTTTCTACCTTCAATAGCGTTTAAAGAGAATGATTTACAGTCACAAAACCAACTGTAAAGTGTTCATCTAGGTCTCAGGTATAATGCAAACCTTTTAGATCTTTGATGTTTATTAAAATAAAAGGTAACACTTTATATTAAGTAGATAATATGAACTAACAACGAACTGCACTTCTACAGCACTTATTAATCTTTGTTAATGTTAATTCCAGCATTTACTAATACATTATTAAAATCAAGAGTTGTATTTGTTAACATTAGTAATGCACTGTGAGCTAACATGAACAATGAACTGCTACATTTTTATTAACGTTAACAAAGATTACCAAATGCAGTAACAATTGTTGGCTATTGCTCATGGATAGTTCACGTTAGTAAATACATTATGAACCTTATTGTAAAGTGTTTCCAAATATACTGTCAAATAATATGTAAATATTGC
>RJVU01035392.1:4158066-4195203 GCA_003731715.1 Anabarilius grahami
CTGTAAATCTGTTTTTATGAATGAATGAATGATGACTTACTAGCCGTGATCTGGTCTTAAACAGCCGCTAGCGGCACCTGCTGGCGAAGAAGACTAACAGCCGATAGAGATCATGCATCGGCACTCTACTGCTTTTCCTGCAGTTCCCGGATGTGAAATGTTGAATTTTCTGCCGAATTTGAACCACTGAATTTGTGGAAGCGAAATAAAATGGACAGAAAATTGCTAGTCGGATTTTATAGGTTGTATTTTTAAACAGAATTAATATTTTGGAAGTGAAATCTGAAAGGTGAAAATAAATTATTGAATTTTTAATAATGAAAATGTGTGTGAAATATTTTTAATTGAAATATTCACAGCTAAATATACAACCATGTTGAATTTCAGCCCATAAAAATTCAAGCCTTAAAAATACAATGCATCTAAATGCAAACATAGCTAATGTAATGCATATTTTTTTTCAATTAGTGCAATTCAACAAGCTTTTTATTTCGAAAACATTTGGCATTAAATTACTTCCATACTTTTGTATATTCTGTCAACAGATGCTGTTCTTCACGCCATCAAACACAATGACAAGCTCATCAGAAAATGGAATATAATGTGTAATTTGTGTATAGAGGGTCACCATTGGTCCAATATTTTATTTTTTTTTAATGAAAAACATGGTAAGTTTTGCTGAATCTTATGTTAAGTTTAAATAAAAACCATTGGATTTGTCAATAAAATATGTCTCTCTTCATTAGTGATGTTCTTATATTTTATTTTAATGGCCTTTGAAAACAAATGCATTGAACTTTGGGAAAATGTGTTAAACTGTATTTAAATAGTAGCACAACTGTATTGTGTGAGATTATGTAATTCAAAGTACAGTAGTCAAAGTATAAGTAATAACAAAGTGTGTTGTTATTGACTGCAAAGTGTGTAATGTTTAGTATTTGGAATAAGCCAACGGTACTGAGCATACAGTATATACTATTACCTGTAAAATAATATATTCAGTGTGTATTGCTTGTGTTTTCTGAAGACACTCGTAATTATTTTGTAATGTACTTAAATCACAAATAAAGTGTACTCATAACAGAAATAAAGTATACTTATAACACAAATAAAAGTATACTTATAACACAAAGTATACTTATATAACACAAATTAAGTACACTTTAATATCACTAATCAAGCATGTAATTAGTCCCTACACAGACATATACTTAAAGTGTACTAAGTATAATTGAAGTTGTTCCAATTTAGCACACAAAAGTATACTAAATATACTTAAAGTTGTATTTTAATACTACTTAATTTCAACTTAAATATACTTAGTACAAAATTAGTTGTTTCAAAATAGCACACTTTAAGTTAACTAATCATTAACTCACTTGAAATATACTAATAATTAGTCTTGCTGCAAGTATACTTAGCATGCTTTTTTTTCACTAGGGACGCCAACTCTGTTTTCTATATTTTTAGATGCATCTGAATAAATCAAGACATAACTAAAATAATGAGTTTGAATATATGTCTGCACCATTCGAGCATTATAACCATCCCCCTGGTCCTTGTCCCTCTTCTCTAGCAGTGACATGTCCACATTGGGCTGTGGTAATAACCACTGGGTAATTACTGACCATGGAACAGTTGGACTAATGGCCATCTCATTTATTTCCATTTCTTCCACCACTTTAAGTATCACCCAACAAAAACTCTTGATTTCAAACTTTTCTTTTTCCCAACATGGTTTTATCACTTCTTTTGTTGGATGATCTATAATTTGTCCTTTTATACTGACCAAATAATTCAGTGACAGTTGCACTCTCCTAAGTTCTAAGGGCATTTCCCCTGTTTCAATCTGCAATGCAGCAGTAGGAGTGGATCTTATAGCCCCTGTTAATAACCTTAATGCCTTATATTGAATTTTGTCCAATTCCTTCAACTTGCTTGTAGCAGCAGATTAAAATACTATACAACCATAATCGAGCACTGATCGCATTAATCCAGTATATATACTTTTCAATGCCAACCTTTCAGCTCCCCCATTCCTTACCCACCAAACATCTCATAACATTCTGTACTTTCTTGCATTTATCAATCATTTTCTCAATATGCATTTTAAATGTAAGTTTCTCATCAAACCATACCCCTAAAAACTTAAAACAAGAAACACTTTCTATGTCTTGGCCATATAATTTAAATTTTATCCCACTGTTAACTCTCCGTTTTGAAATGTGTGTTGACTCTGCGTTCACCTGCGTGTTTGACCGGACAGGGCGGTGTCACGTGGTTACACATGAGGTAGTATGTTTTTAAGAGGGAAGTATTAACAGGATTAAAAAAAACGGAATAACCGACATGGGAAAATTACGTCGGTTAGAGGTTCTGAATTTCGGTTTCGATTACTTTTCGATTAATCGTCCAGCCATAGTTATGTGTCCGACGTGATACATAAAAACAATTCTGATCGACTTGTAGACAACCCTATATAATTCGTATCAATCAGTTTCTGGCTCAAACATATATGGCTGAATTAAACCAGTATTTCCACTTGCCATCGTGTAGCGTTTACTACAGTAAATTTGACAGAGTGGATCAGGTAGTCTGGGTGGTGTGGTTGTGTGGAGGCGGGGACCAATTTGCATATTCATGGATTTGCATATTCTAAATGAAGCAAGGGTGTCAAGTTACATTCAAGCTATTTTAAAGCATTAAGAAATTATTTTCACAGGAAAAAAACATTTAAATGTGTCATTTTGGTGATCAAAGATGAGTTTTGAGGGTTTTACAGGGGGACTTTAAATAGTGATGTTAGATAATGTAATTGAAATGTGTTTTAAATTAAAAATAATTATTAGAAATGCAACACACAAATTTCTGCACACCTAAAGTCAGTGGCAGAGTAATTCATCCTGCTGCTATATTCAGTGTTTTCATTGCGATTCAATGATGGCAGAGCTCTGTGACAAGTCCAGATGTCAAGTCCCTCGTGAACTCTTTACAGCATACCAGCAGACACTTTTCTGAATCTATCCCCCTGATGTTACACAAGAGTGTCTACATCACAATGACAGGCCAGATGGAAGAGAAAAACCTGTTTGGTTGAGAGCCAGCAATGCTCACCTCCCACACCGACTGAATGGGGTGCTTGACTTCAGAATAACACTGGCATAAGAGCAGAGCACCATCCATCCAAATGACTGCAAGCCCCCAAAGACAGATGAATGCCTCTGCTTCTAACAACAGTTGTTGCTTGTTTGCTAAGCATGTGGGCTGTGATTCTAGGGTGACATTGAGCAAGGTGCTTAAACACATGCTGCACCAGATGCTGTTCCTGCAGTTACACACATTTTGTATATTAAAAGCATGTTATGAACAAAATTTAGATTTGTAAATGATAATAAATAAAATAATATATATTAGCTACATTTCATACAGTCAGGTTTTGGGACTGACAACCTTATTTATACTTACAAGTATGAGTCTTGAAATGTCCCATTCAAACAGCAACTTACAGTAGTGTCTTGAATTCTGAAAGTGCAACAGGAGTTTATTTCTTAGTTTCAGGTAGGCCAATCTCATATCACGACACTTTCTTGTCAAGTAATAATGTCAATTCAAGTTAATGTCCATTTATTTATTTGTTAAGCATGTAATAATAAGTATAATGTACAGAACAATTGTCACAAGGGTTTATTCTGTGACAATAGTATCACTTTTTAATCATGAAGCACTGGGAGACCAAACAATTTACCCCTGTCAACAAAGCAGGGGCCTACATTTACAATATCCATACAAACACTCAAAAACATAATCAAATCTCAGATAAAAGGCAGGTAATAATCAAGCTTCCACTTTCTTTGCACCCTTAAGGAAGCTCAGTCAAAATTGAATTTGAATAGCTAAACAACAATAGGTCTCTTCCAAGGAAGTGGGCACAAAAGTATAATGAACAATTTCAGGACAACAAAAACATGCATTTGGCTTGTTGCAAAGGATGTTTGTCCACAATGAAAATGAAATGATAGTAAGGAGAGCTGTAATTCTGAGTTATCAGCATTAAATGCAGTTTCCTAGTCAGTGAATCAACCTTGTCTTTGAACACAGATAAAAGACATTTCTTTACTTCTTGGAAGACTGAAAAGCTGTTATTCCATCTCATTTAATGTTAGCAGTGAGCCTATACCACGGCACTCTCATTTGAAATGTCTCCAGGTTTGTTGACCGCTTAGAGTTCAATCTATAGCATTTCTAAATTATATTAAAATACAACTTTTTGAAGTCGCAGCAATATGTGGATGAAAAGCTACATGATTTAAAAAGTGCCACCAGCCCACTGCTCAGAAGTGTTGAAGTGTTGTTAAATAGCCTTACTTGTGGGTCCTTCTGTCACGCATGTGGCACACACATACAACCTTGTTAGTTATGCTGTTTTCAGGGGTGCAAACAGATAAGGGGAAAAAGGTGAGAACATTGTGTGGGGCGGGGGCAGGCTCCGCACGGAATTTTTCCCGTGATATTTGCTTTACAGGCTCATTTGTTTTACATGCTCATTTGTAGTTACTTTAAGGAATTTATTTATTTTGTATTACTTTATATGTCCAAAACTGTAGTTTTTCACACACACAAAAAAAAAGAAGTTTAGTCTGGTTTGGTCAAAATCTCATGTTATAAAAGATGAAGTGCTATGCAGGCTATTTAAGACAAAATTGACTGATTAAATGGTAATACTGAGCTAAATTGCAAACTGTTTGGTGTCTCTCTCTTCACCATTCCCACATCTCAGACCTTACTTACATAAAATATTACCCTTTATAGACATAGTTTTTGAAAGTAAAGAATAAAGGAAGCACTGTACAGTACTTTCTGAAACAACCAGTTCTTTATTTACCCTTGTAAGTTCACAAGTACCAAATGCTTCCAATTGGCTAAAAAAAAAAAAAGACCCATGCCACTTTGTATTTTACTGTTTATACAGAGACGTTACAGCGCCATCTTTAATTTTTAACGGGAATGAAAGCAAGGCTGTGAGCGATAGGCACATCTCTTCAGTACTGTTTTTGGGTTGACGAAACACTGCAAAAATGTCTTTCCAAAAATTTCGGTAGACAAAATCTCAAGACAACGTGAGCTGTGGAAAATTAAATGAGGAGTTTTAAATGCAGCACCCGTCCAACATTTTTTCTTGGTTGAGAAGCCGGTTTACTTGGATATACGTCACAATATAGAAGAAAAGAACATTGCAACTTTAATGCCGGCTTTAAACAACCAAACACTATACAGTTATTGAAACTTCAAATTATGAGTAGCTTCCCCAAAGTAGTGGGGGATTGCAGAAAGTGAAAGATGGGTGGGCCTCTAAAAGTGTGAGTGGGAATAATTCACATCACCCCATGTTTTTCAACTGGCTTAATTTTGCAAGAAAAAAAATTGACAGGTCCCTGCGCAGCACTATAAATGCCAATGACTTAAAGAATGTAAGATAAAGATTAAACAGGTCATGAGCAAACGGGGCATTGCATTGCAACACAGTACAATAAACACTTCAATACAACATCATCATGCACTCGCTCAGAAAGACAAATCAAAACTACGTCCACCACTTCACCCTATACAGTGTTGCCTACTTATTTGCTTACTCATGACACATAGTAACACAGCTAAAGGTATTCCTCATATGTTGGACCTTTTATTGTCTATTGTCTTTTAATATGGTCTACTTCTACCTGTTGAGACATTCTCAACCCCCCATACGAGCTGTGCTTGTGATGTTTGAGTTGGGAGAGGCTCAGACACGAGTAAAGGCCGTTTGCAAGGTTTCTTTACTTTTTAAATTCCACTATAGTGTCACAGAAATTACATACTTCACATTTAAAATCCCCGTGAACCGGAAATTGCAAACGTTTCTCCAGTGTTGTGACGTATTTCCAAGTGAAACGGAATATTGAATAGAGGGCAGGGTTTTACTTTAGCGCTCCTCCTCTCCATCTCTCACTCATAGCAGACTAACGGTTGGAGGGGAGTGGTTAAAGTGTTTTCAAGCCAAGCCGTCAAACTGACATCATCAGAGAAGGAACGGCATTCCAAACTGCCATTGCTAATACAGTACATGTGACTTATGTACATTTCAGAAACCCCTTTCTCACAAATATTAAATGCAAATGTTGCATAACCTAAAACCTACTCCTAGCTTACCTTGTATGGCTGATGTCTGTTATCCAAGTTGGAGTCGGCTGGGTTTTGAATTTAAAATGTTGATAATATTGTTGTAATTCTAATTATCTGTTGGTTCTCTTTCAAAAGAAGAAAGAAGAACATAACATTACTACTGGCGTGATGCGACTGAAGAGACAAATTAGCATATTCTTATGAGGATAGAGTTGTAATGCATGACAAAACAAATCACATTTAAAATAATTATTGAAGAATTGTTAAACATTAGAAAATTGTATTATTAAAAAATAATGTATTTCCCTGGATCTGACAGGGTGGGCAAGCTATCAATCTCTCCCCTGTCCCCAACACTGTATAACCGGATTGACTCTGAACCATTGAAATTGATATTGGAAATGAATTCTGACCTGAGGTGTAGCAGCAATTTTATTTTCAGCAATTCATTGGTTTGTCATCAATTATTCCATCCAACCATTTTCCAAAGCACTTGTCCTGTGTAGAGTCGCGGGGGTGCTGGAGCCTATCCCAGAATCTCCGGGTGTAGGCAAGAGTCAATTATTCTTTACTCAAAATAGACAAAGGAGTACTTCAGTGAAAACATAACACATCTAGATATGACAAAAGATTTGTTAGATTTGTACAAATTGTGTCTCTGTAGAATTCTCGCCAGGAGCTCACAGATTACATGCTCAAACGGGACGGGAGGTGGACAGAATGTGTAAAAGTTGCAATCATATTTTTGTTGAGCTTTACAGGACTTCCAGCATCAGGTGCAGCAAGAACCCAGGAAATGAGACTGCCACACAGCTATCTAAATTTAATCTTGAATTGAATAGCAGAGCAGGTTTGCATGTCGGTATTGTGAGGTGGCTGCAGAGCCATGCGCCGCATCCCTTAATCCTGCCACCAACTGAGATTTAACCACAACCAGCATGCTTTCCATTAGACAACCCACAGGAGCAAGCAGGCAAGTGAGATGGGGAGGTGAAGATGGAAGGGGGCTTTGTGAAGGACAGATTCAGGTGTGACTGACAAGCAGTCAAGGAGAGGAAAAGGAGGCTGATGAAGTGACAAAGCAGAAATATTCCAAAAGTAAATATTATGCATTGCTTTTCTACAGTTGCTAAAAAAGGGCATGTGAACTTATGGATTCACTGCAAGCAAAAAAAAAATAAAAAAATGCTTTTCTTTTCTAAATATCTAAAAATTCTTAAATCCAGATGCTTTGACTAGATATGTAAAATGACAAAATATTTTTTAAATTAAAAAAGAAAAAATTAAATTAAAGCAAGTTTTTGCTTAAAACATGCAAAATTATCTGCCAACAATATTTATTTTTCTTAACCTATTGGCAGATAATTTTGCTTGTTTTAAGCAAAAACTCACTTCATTTGGACTATTTTTTTCCCAGAAAACAAGAAAAAAATATAGCTGCAAGCAGCGATGATGGGCCCAAGCCCCAGTGGCTTCAGGGCAACAGTGCATGGTGAAAAATATGCATTTAAACTGGGTAAATTTAAAAGAATTATGTCAAGATATGAGACTCCTCCTTTTTCCCTTTTTGTCATTACTTTAATCGCTCGCCATAGCAACACTGTTTCTTGCCACCATATTCAAAAAAGTTTGGTGTGAATTGTATGAGTCCCGTAGGAGGAGTAGTTAAAAATTAAGAGCCTGATTATAAAAAAAAATCACATTCAAACCTAAATATCCGACCTCCTGTTCGTTGGAGCTAATGACTATAATTAGAAAGTTGTATGGCTCAATAAGATCAATATGTGTACCAAGTTTGGTGACTGTTGGTAAAACTAACCCCCACTATTGTCCAAAGATGGCGCTACAGAGCTCCCTCTCCAAAACAGCTCAGCCTCAAAAACACCCAAGAATATTATTATACAGTATTTAAGATATCAAAAATAATTTTGCAGGTCTACATATGTTTTGACATAATACTGATGAATTTTGAAGTGAATCGGATAAAAACGAGAGGGCGATGTTTCATACATATACGTGTCAGTGTGCTAAATACTTGGACCACGTTTTCAGACCCCATTTAAGGGGGCACTGTCGAGCCCCCGTGCCACGTCCAGGTACTAGCTTTGGCCCAGCCCTGATGGTTGATGATTCCGACGTGTGCAAAATCTTCGAACATGATGAGGGCCCCAAAAGTGCCTGAGAAGTCGGGGAAAAAATAATAATAATATTAATCCTTAGGAAAACAATAGGGCCTCTGCCCCTTTGGGGCTTGGGCCCTAAATATCTTATGTAAACTTTACTTATCTAAGCATCTGGATTTAAGAATTTTTAGATATTTGTACTGGAAAAAAAAATACTAAGTAAGAAAGGCATTTTTTTGTATAAATGGGTCATACTTTTTTATTTGAGCTTCACAACACAATCTGCTGTTTAAACATTTAAAGTGCATGACAGAAAAAGTATGTGAACCCCTGCGCAGCTGTCTCTGGATGAATTTTGCACCATTCCTCTTTATAATACTGACAATTGTCCTGATGCATAACCCAACTTCTGCTGAGCTTCAGTTTGCAAACAGATGGCCTTACGTTCTCCATGTAAAATCTCCTGATAACCTTAGTAATTTATTGTACCGTCAAGAAAAGCAAGCTGTCCAGGCCCTGAGGGATGTTTTTTTATGAGCAATTAATGCCGTAATTGAAGAATTCTTTAACATTCTCTTACATCTGTATATATCTGCATGAGGAGTGTGAAGATTGTGGCAGCTCAGATTTGCAAGTATTTTTGTACTGTTAACATAATTACATTTGGCTCGTTCTTATTTATTTTTCCACGTTTAATGGGAAAGCTTTTAGCAAGGTGAATTTGCCTTATTTTCTTGTCTCAAGAGTTAGAGACAGGTGTTGATTAACACATGCTTGTGTGCGCAAGTGAATCTATAGGTGTTTTTATGAGCTATTAAATGCATTACACCAAGCAACAATTTCTCACAGGTATATCACCTTCACGACTCGCCCTTATTATCCTTTCATCTACCTCCCAGAAAGTGCCAGGTGCCACTCCCAGCTAGTCCCTTATTGCCAAACCGATGCCACTTTCTGCTGACAATAACAAGCAGACCGTGGCATTCATTATCAGCACTGACAAGACTAGGCTCCCCTGGAGAAAAGTAAAGTTGCTGCACTCTCACTGACTGCTGCGTATCTTTCTTCAAACTTTTGTCTACTTTGCTGAATGCAATTTGCATCTGTACTGAAATTCATATTTCAGTATCATTCTCAGCCCACAATGGCTGAAGCGCTTGTGTTGACCTTGTGGAAGCCTGGAATAGTGGACTCACGAAGGACGGCCACAATGTAGTTCAGTTTAATTCAGCATCATCCGAAAGCAGCTCTGTCGTCAGCCGTCTGGATTAATTTGAAAATTACAGAGTGTATCGTCATCTCTAACTAGCATGGAGAATGTGACTCAGCCCCCTTTGCAATGATAATAGTATTTATCTGAGCTACTTAGACAGGGAGCTTCTCATACTGATATGGATTCCCATAGGGGCTTCTACACAACAGGAAACTTGGATTTTAATTATGAGTTTTAGGCCCGTAGTTCTGGGTTTGCAGACTCAGCTTTGTCATTTGCACTGCATGGTGATGTTGAATATATAAGTGTCTTCTAATAATTTAAAGTTAAAGTGTGTCAATGTTTGGATGTTAAAATCCAGGTTACGCAAAGGTGATATTGAAATATTGCTCTGTATGTTTGAGAGAAATCAGCAGGATTTCCTTCTGTGTTGAAGATCAAGAGATCATTATGCAAGTATCAATGCAAGTGAATGTATATAGTTTGCAATTTAAACAGACAGTCCATGGCAAGCTTAAAACATTTAAATGGTTAGTTCACCCAAAAATGAAAATTCTGATATTAAGTAGGCTACTCACCCTTATGTCGTTCCACACCCATAAGACCTTCGTTCATCTTCGGAACACAAATTAAGATATTTTTTTGATGAAATCTGATAGCTGTATGACTCCTCATTAGACAGCAATTTAACAACCACAAGGTCCAGAAAGATACTAAAGACATTGTTAAAATGGTCGACGTGACTGTAGTGGTTCACCTTTAATTTTATGAAGCGATGAGAATACTTTTTGTGTGCAAAAACAAAACAAAAATAACAAATTTATTCAGGTTCTACATCAGAACGCAGACTTGTTATTGACCAGCTCCTGCGTCAGTGTGATCAGCTTCAGCCAATAATGAGCCGGTGTTCAGACATATATAATCTGGAAGCGCTGGACGTAAACATAGCAGAATGACACAGGACAGAAGATATTGTTGAATACATTTTTGTTTTGTTTTTGTGCACAAGTATTCTTGTTGCTTCATAACATTAAGGTTGAACCACTGCAGTCACATCAACCACATGCTCACCAAGTAGGCATTTTTTTAATCAAAAATACAAAAAAAATATTGTGAAATTTTATTATAATTTAAAATAAAGGGTTTCTATAAAGATATATATTTTAAAGTGTAATTTATTCCTGTGATGGCAAAGCTGAATTATCGGCAGCAATTTATCCGGTCTTCAGTGTCACATGATCCTTCAGAAATCATTCTAATATGCTGATTTGCTGCAGAAGTAACATTTGTAATCATCAAAATATAATTGCTCACATTTAATGCGTCTGTCACGGGTGTAGCTGTAGTGAAGTGCACAATGAAGAAGATTAATAACAGGCTTTAATAAAATAAAGAAGGAATACACAACCACATTAATTATCATAGACAATAGCAGACAATGAACTGAACAAAACAGGGAGTATATATATATACAGAGTAGCAAAAAGTGAACTAAATGGGACACAGTAATTAAACCAAAGGGAACCAGGAAACAGGAAAACCAAACTAAGACACAAATGCCTGGCTTCACAGACAAGGCTTCGATTAAGCCAGGATTAGGCCTTAGTTCAATTAGGACATTTAAGTAGCTTTTATAAACGTGCCTTAGAAAAAAAAAACATTACTGGTGTTCATCTTGAGACACAACAATGGCACTGACATATTTTAAGATATGTCAGCACAAGTTGCTTTCAGTTAAAATTGCTCAAACATGCATTTTAGTCTGAGACAGGATTAAGTCTTGTCTGTGAAACCGGGGGAAAGAAACAAAACATAACCGTGACAGCATTAAGGTTTTGTAGACTTTGAGGTCTCTTAATTTACAGACATTGTAGATCTCCATATGCTTCTGGTTACATTTATTGTTAAAGTACGTGTATTTACAATGTAGTTAACCAAAGACAGTGCTGGTAACACAAGGTAACTACATGTGTTAAGGGGTAGGTTCAGGGTTAGGTATAACAGAATTACTGTAATTGCGGAGTAGAAAAATAAAGTGCTACCATTTTTCTTGTGTAAAGCACTTTATGGAAAATGTGCTGCTTTTCAAATGCAAAGCAATAATACAATTTTAATCTGTGGCTTAAAGTGCCATCAGATGGTATTTAAGATTCAGGTGATTTTGTCAATCTTTTAAATTCTATTGTTTATATTTATTGAAATTGCTAACATAATGACATCAAGGCAGAGAATTTATAATTTTGCATTGCAAGAGCTGCAGTTTCTTGCCACATTTAAAGGGTTAGTTCACCCAAAAATGAAAATAATATCATTAATTACTCGCCTTCATGTCGTTCTACACCCGTAAGACCTTTGCTCATCTTCGGAACACAAATTAAGATATTTTTGATGAAATTCGATGGCTCAGTGAGGCTTCCATTGACAGCAAGTTAATTTACACTTTCAGTGCCCAGAAAGGTACTAAAACATATTTAAAACAGTTCATGTGAGTACAGTGGTTCAACCTTAAAAAAAATAAAAAAATAACTACTTTATTTAACAATATCTAGTGATGGCCAATTTCAAAACACTGCTTTGAATATTTTGTTTCGAATCAGTGGTTTGATCGCGTGTCAAACTGCCAAACTCATCACTTTATAATATTAAAGTAGAACCACTGTAGTCACATGAACTGTTTTAAATATGTTTTTAGTACCTTTCTAAACTTGTTAACCTCTTGACTGTGAAACTGTGTGTTTGTTGATGCCTAAGAGCATTCACATTCTTGATAAGCTTGCGTATTCACAAGCCTATACCCTAAAGCTACTTTGTCTAGCTAATTGAACAATCTTGAATTACCAAAATTGTTTTTTGTGTTGTTTTTGTCCTTCAGGATATGACTGGCTTCCTGAACGTAATCTGTCGCCTGATAAGTGTCCCCCACGACTCATCCTGTTACCTGACTGGTTAAGTTAAGCCTTAGTGTTGTTTTCCATCAAACAAATCATTTTCAATAACCAGCTCTGGCACAAGTACAAACACACACACACCTCTCTTCATGTTATGTGCTTTATTGTCTTGTCAGTTTCAATCAGTTTCCACGACATGCCATACGTTTAAAAGTCTTGCTAGTCTTGATCAAAGTGACATATGGAACATGGCAGCCCTATGCTTTTTGTTTTACACACTATATGGCATTATCCATGCCTCTCGCCTGCCTACTAAACACGCTTTCGGAACAGCGTGCCCTTGACCGGTCAAGCTATACTTGTGATTTTCACATTTCACAGTAAATTAGAGTGCATTGACCTTTTGAATGTGTGAACAACAAGTCCTACACAGAACATCTCTGGAAGCTTGAAGTGGGAACGCATAGATTGTTTATGTCATCCTCCGAGTGCCTCATACATACAAAAGCAATGCAAGAGGGGAAAGCAGCAATTTTATCACACCTCTGCTCACTTTTCATTCTCGTTCATTTAGTTTACTGATATGAAGTGAAAAATAAAAACTAAAAGACATAAATCTCACGCCTCTGAGATAATTTTCATCATTGAAGTCAGCGGTCCACATTATCTGATATTACTGTCAACAACAGCCTGGAGCGTGACACTTGCATACTATATGCAGAGCATATGATTTACAGTGTAATTTGACCAAGACTAAACCTAAACAATAAAAAGGGACAAAAATTATTGTAGAATATACTACCCACCTAAAAAACATGAGCAAATGTGGGCTCATAATATCCAAACCACCTCGCTGTGTGTGAAATGAAAATAAGACAAGCTGACCACAGCTGTGTCTGTATTTAATCCGCTCCTAATGAGCCAAATGTTATCGAGCATGAGTGGTGCTGTCCAGCATTAGCCCTTTGCAGAAACGATCGGCCCTCTTTTACCTCTTAGAAGCCTCATTAGCTAATCAGAACCCTGTTATTTAATAAAAGTGCTATAGTTTCGTCCGGCTGTACTAATCAGCATTATTGTCAAAAGCCCCTTGACCTCACCAAGAATGAGTTCACACAGAATACACAAGCCTGGCTATGCGAAAAACTATAGTATCATGAAGTATTGAGACAAAGAGGCTCATTTAAAGGACAATGAGTGACCGACTGAGGGTCGTCGGGATTGTCAGAGCCCAGGTGTAAAGGGAATGGGTTCTTTCTGCGAGAGCCCCTGTGCTCTCATCATTTTTCAAAGTAGGGCAGCCGTCACAGCTGCACCGTGAATTAGAAGTGAAATTTCCATTGGAAATGGGGGGCTTAGCACTCTGTCGTGACGGTGGAGTGTTGCAGGTGGACGAGTGAGACAGCATGAAGTAGCCTGTAAGCATCCTGAAGAGAGACATTGCATTCTGGGAGGAGACGCAGGGCAAACAGCATCAATCTGGGTGAGTTAGGTGCCATATAGCATGTGTTTTTGAGGATACCTGTGAAAGTCAAGCGGATTTGAAAAGGATTTTTTTTTCATTGACAAGTTCATTGACAAAAAAAACAAAAAAACATGACTGTGCTGACATTTCAGTGAAATATTACATTGTTTCTTGCACATTTCGCAAAACTTTCAAAGTGAAATGTCCAGTGACAGGCACTATATTCTAAAAAATGCTGGGTTAAAAACAATCCAAGTTGGGTCAAATGTTTGCCTAACGTGTTGGACAGTTTTATTTAACTCAACGATTGTTTAAAAATTACTATATGGCTGACTTAAAATGAACCCAAAATAGGTTAGAAATTAAAAATCAGGCACATAATTACTAGAGGCAACAATAATATTGAAAAGGTGGACATTTGTTAATAAGCAATTTATACACTCTAAAAAATGCTGGGTTAAAAACAACCCAAGTTGGGTTGAAAATGGACAAACCCAGCGATTGGGTTGTTTTAACCCAGTGGCTGGGTTAAATGTTTGCCCAACCTGCTGGGTAGTTTTATTTAACCCAAATATTGTTTAAAAATTACTGTATTTCTTGCTTAAAATGACCCCAAAATATGTTGGAAATTAACATTTATTAATATGTTTAATAAACAAACATTTATTAATACTTTTTTGAATAATATTTAAACAATAAACATTTATTAAATAGCTTATTAATAAATGCTCATCTTTTTTATTATTATTGTTGCCTCAAGTAATTATGAGTCTGATTTTTAATTTCCAACCTATTTTGGGTTCATTTTAAGCCAGACATATAGTAATTTGTAAACAATTTTTGGGTTAAATAAAACTACCCAGCAGGTTGGGCAAACATTTAACCCAACTGCTGGGTCAAAACAACCCAATCGCTGGGTTTGTCCATTTTCAACCCAACTTGGGTTGTTTTTAACCCAGCATTTTTTAGAGTGTATAAATGTTTAAAAAAATAAGCAACAAATGATTATTGTTTAATTATTATTCATTAAACTTATTAATAAATTAACATTTATTAAACATATTAATAAATGTTAATTTCCAACATACTTTGGGTTCCTTTTAAGCAAGCAATACAGTTATTTTTAAACAATAGCTGAGTTAAATAAAACTACCCAGCAGGTTGGGTAAACATTTAACCCAACCACTAGGTTAAAACAACCCAATCACTGGGTTAAAACAACCCAGTCACTGGCTTTGTCCATTTTTAACCCAACTTGGGTTGTTTTTAACCCAGCATTTTACCTATAACGTATTCCTCGTACCCGAGCGCTCCGCATCAGTGTACCAGATGAGTTGCCAAGCAAGTTGTCTGAAAAGCCATACATGCAGCAGGTTATGTGATGCAACATGAAAATGTATTTGTTTAAAAAATATAGTAAAAGTGTTAACAAAGTTAACATAGTATTTGCAAGGAACTGCATGAAAATACATTTTTATAAATTGATAATCTGCCCTTGTATTCAAAATTTGTGTGAAAATTATTAAAACTTGTTGGTGTTTTACTGCCACAAGTGTTCATTTCAGCTGGAAACTGCAGTGAATTGTATGTATGGTAAATTTTTTGAGTTTTGCAAAAGTGTTGGTAAAGGCATGTTTTTTCAATGAGCCTATATGTGCTCTTTTTCAGCTCTGAATGACAAAATAACTGCAATTTACTAGCACAGTTTGCCTGTTCACCTATGCTATACACTTAAGCCCTCTAGTATCCTTTGTTCATTTTAGTGTGCAGCGTAGAATTTGAGTTATATGCCATTTGGCAGAGGGTCTTTGGGGAAATGAAGGATTTTTTTTCCCCAATGTAATCACGCTAATCGTTTCCAAGTCCACAGCGGAGTCGGTGCGAACTCTGG
This sequence comes from Anabarilius grahami, assembly GCA_003731715.1. Taxonomy (NCBI): domain Eukaryota; kingdom Metazoa; phylum Chordata; class Actinopteri; order Cypriniformes; family Xenocyprididae; genus Anabarilius; species Anabarilius grahami. Next base: position 4,173,806 of record RJVU01035392.1, read on the forward strand.
CATGGCTTCATGCTTTTAGACATGCCAGGCTGACGAGCGCTGCCTAGATTAACATTTCATTTTCACGGTGCCAATCAACTCAGGTAAATAGACCCACTCGTTGTTCAAACCTTAGGCAGATTTATCTCACAGTGGTGTGATCCATGGGAAGGATACTGAGGTAGCAGTTAAACAGTTAAGATGGAGTCAACCTCTGATTGCCTCCCGCTGCTATGTGCAGACCCCATCGTTCCCCTTTTAGAACCCAGTGCGTTCTTGACAACTGACTTGGATGCTTCCCAGAAACCAGAAGGAGAATAAAACTGATTTGAATAAAAAGAAAGGTGATTTATTTAGAAGTGACTGAAAAGATCCTTCTGTGAAGAGGTGAAGCTTCACCTGGTTAATAACAGTCGTTACATGCTGGAATTACACCATTATGCATTTACATTTATGTATTTGAAAAATAATTTTATCTTAAGAGACATTCATTGCATACAGGTTATATGTTTTATCAGTTCATGCATTACCTGGGAATCAAACCTATGATGCTGCTGGCTATATATTATACTGTTTGAGCTACATGAATAGCCAAAGACACTTTTTATGCAGCCAAAAAGCATATTTCTGGACATTTTTCTCCATTTGGTCATATTTCTGCATTTGGCCAAATTTGTATCAGTGTATTCTGACAAAATACAGTTTTGCATGCAACTTATAATTTACAGAAATTATATCAATATACTTTGCATGTTTGCTTTCTCAAGGCATTAAATACCTTCTTCAAGCAGAATTAGGCCTGTGTGGAATCATAATAGGTATACAGTGATATCTGAGGTCTCAAGCTGACATTTCGCTAAATGAATGCATTGTAGATGCTTTTGTCAAAGCTCTGTGGCTCACACGATCATCAACTGTTCACCTAAAAATGAGAGCAAATATGATGGGCCAGCCATTTTCCTTGATGACTTCTGTAAAAAGCAGATTGTTTGTTTGATTCCTAGCTTCATTCCTCAGAGAGATCAAATGGTTTAAATCTCCTTTTGTCATTCTCAGGGACATCTGAAATTGAATTGAAGCGTTTAAAGTTGTGATTTGAATGTATATGGAAGGATCAGACATTGAGCACACTCTTGTCTATTCAAGTTAGTTGAAAACATTTGATGAAAATCCTGTCCTCATCCTGTGGATTGTGCTCAGTAAAGCAGTGGAAAGACGGGATTGTCAGAAACATGACAGGAGCGTGAGTGGATTTAGCAAGTGAAACATTCACAAAGCCTGTGGCAGAAACTGTGCAAAAGTTGGTGTTTTTCATGCAAAACCTCAGGGACACTGTCCAACCTATAAAATCATTATCTTATAATTATTGCATAAATATGTTAATAATAAAGAAAAACAAGCACGATGCAACATTATTATTTCACATGCTACTAAATAAACAATGGAAAAGTTGTTTTCCAAACATGGATAATATAATTAGCATAAATGAAAATAAAACCCACTGCTCCAAATCAGTTCTTAAGGGTGTTTATTCCAACTTTCCATTGCCACAAGCAGTTTGTGTTTCTTTATTGCTTCTGTTGTGCTTATCTATAAACAGTTATAAACTCAGCATGGGACATATTTGTTTTTCAATGCACACATGCTTAATATTTGTTCTTCCCATTTCAATCAAGACAACTCTCGGAATACATTAAAATACCAATTATTTATAAGAATGGAATGAACGTAGACTTATGCTGCATCCCAATTCACCTATTTATACTATGCCCTAAAAGTATGTACTGTTTTTGAGAAGAAAAAGTACATACTTTTGAGTGTGTAGCAGAAGAGTATGCAAGCTACTATAATTGCGTCTTTAACGGATGCTCTGTCGCTTAGTTACGTGCAACCTGTAACCGTTTAAACTGCCCTGTCAATCATCTTGTTACAGTTAAAATCCTCCATATTCAATTAAATTTAATTTCCTACCGTTTCGGAGAGAAATGTAGATCTGCCAGTCATGGGTCTTTCATGCAGTGAACTCTCCTTATGTTTGCATAATGATGCATTTAAAAGTTAATGACCAAACCCATCGTTATAAAAGTTCACAATGCTGTTGCAGATGAAATATAATGTGGATAACCTTGAATAAATATATTTTCGTCAGGTTAGATAAGCTACTATTTATTAAACACTCAAACCCCTTTATCTTAACTGCTCTACTTAACCGTAGGCCTCACACATCCGTCATGTTTGTAGTTTTTTAACACTTTTTATTTGTGTTTGTAGTTCTAATCGAATCCTCGTCCACAGTGCAATGGGTTGTGGGCAATATTAGCCGCTTTGCACTTCAGATTCTAACCAGAAAATGTAGACCATCCAGGTATCTTTGGAATACTCATTTCAACATACTGATTTGGGACACACAAATTCTAATTTCGAATACTATTTAGGATGGATAGTATGCGAATTGGGACATGGCATAGTCTTGGCAGACTAGATCTTTTACGGTGCTGCTGCATGAGTGAAGGCAACTGCCGAAACATGCACATAAATACAGCAAATAGAATGGGAGCTGCTGCAAGGAAAGTAAGGAGAACCCCCTAGCAGATCTAGGCAGGTGGTGCTGGGGAAGGTGGAGGGCTAGGAAAATTCAGATGCACTGAGTTGAGGCACTTTGGGGCAGAAATAACAGGTTACGGAGATACATAACAGATTGATTGGCCAAAGCAGTCAGCTTTAAAGGTGCACTATGTAGTTTTTCCATCCGCTAGGGCGCGCCTATTCAAAACAAAGGTGTAGCTTGATGACGCCAAGTTTGAGCCCGGAATCTTGGGACATGTGGTCTTCACCTCACAGCCGGTGCAAAAGAATTGGGATAGGACTCGGGCAGAAATCATGTTCATGTGATTGTTAACGTTACTGTAGTATGAAGCAGAGCAGGACCGAGTGTTGTGGGAGCTGAACAACACACGCCGCAAACAGCAGAACTTTTATTATGCCACAGTCGCCGGCGCCGCTTCCGCTTTTCCGTTCATGAGTATGAGGTAACGCAGCTCTGTTATCATATAAGATACATTTGAGTTTGTTGAAAATGTAATAACGTTTCTCTGTGCGTTCGCTCTGCGGCTGCTGTGAGACACTGTTGCACACTGCAGTAAGATAGATCGATTTTAGAATATCATATTAAATGCTGGATGGCTTGTGTTGATAAATGGCATGCATTTAATTTGAAATCGTATTCTATGATGGAGAAAATGCTGTATTACTGTTACTAAAAATAAAGCTGCATCTGATTATGCTATATTAGCTAGTTGACAAAATATACTGATTTAAACAATAAGACTAAACGTGTTGAGCTATATAACAATAGTTTTCTGTCTATAAATGTAACCAAACAGTTGTTCCCTTGTCTATTAAAACATGTAATATATTAAAGCATCTTTGTTGTTTCCATGGTTTCTACAAAATAAAACGGAAATCGAGGGTAACGCGGGTATGGCGCAATTGACAGGCGACTCCTCACACGTCCCGGAGCCTTGGTTAAAATTGCAATTTTCTCACGATTTACAAATAGTTGGAAACATTTGGCATATTGTAAGTACTCAAGTGAACAAAATATATAACATTGGCCTAGTGGTTTTTGGATATTTGCAAAAAATTGCAAAAATTTTACATATTGCAGCTTTAAGAGAACCAATCAGCTTTTAGTTATTTTGAGGCTTGACAGTCCTTGGTTAACATTTACTCGTCTCATTCTGCCAAAGAAAGAAAGTTTTTTTGGAATGACATGAATAAATATAACAAATTCAGACTTCTTAGTCTCTTTAATAGTGACATTAGTAAAGGAATAGTCCTCTTAAAGGGATAGTTCACCCAAAATTTCTGTCATCATTTACTCACCCTCAATTAGTTCCAAACCTGTATGAATTTCTTTCTTCTGCTGAACACAAAAGTAGATATTTTGAAGAATGCCAGTAACCAAACAGTTTATGGGACCCCAACATATAACCCTATTCTTCAAAATATTTTATGTGTTCAGCAGACGAAAGAAATTCATACAGGTTTGGAACAACTTGAGGGTGAGTAAATTATGACAGAATTTTTTATTTTTGGGTGATTTAACCCTTTACGTGCATCAACTCATGCAATTTTGTCTGATTCTCATCACTGTGAGGTTCAACAGGTTTTTTGTGGAATTACATTGGGATTTGAGGGACCATAGAAGCATCATCATGATAAGACAGGGAATCATATTTAATACTAAAGAGTTACTTGAATGCGAGCGATCCCAAATGACATATGAAAGTGCCTGCCTCTCTCTCATCTCTTCTTTTATATTGCGCTCTCTCTCCCTTTAAAATTCATGCTTTTAATGCTCAGCTGCACTCACGACAACAATGCATCAATCACTGGCAGTCGTAATTAAAAACATAATCATAATCTTCTGGATGGGTTCCTGAGTAGTGTTCAACTCAAACCCAAACATTTCAATATTACGGGTAGAATATATTGGAAAACATATTTATTTTAACAAAAATCTGTTTCATTGATAATTAACCAGTACATTTAATTGTCAATAGAAAATTCTCAGGCTTGAAATGCACTTGGATATCCACTTAAATTTGGTAGAAGCATGCAAACTGTAGCGCAGAAAATCGATTACTAGGAATCAGCAGTAAAAAAAAAGGATAGCAGCTCAAAGCTGTCTAAAATTCTGAAGAGTTGAGCTGAGAAGTGAACGGAGCAGTAGGCCAAAACATTGACACAAATGGAACCAGAAAAGAAGGGAACAGAGGAAAGAGGAGTGAAGACTTCTGGCGGTTTTCCAGGGCCATCTTTAGAGTGTCAACAAGATCAAGCTTTGGAAATATTCACAGATGATATCATGGGAAGGGGCAGAGGTGTTATTGATTTTTCTTCTCATGGCAGTTCCTGAAATTTGATGTTTGCACCTACACTAAACTACACTGAGGCTGTAATCCCATCTGACTTGCACAGAAATGCAACTGACATTTTAGGAAAAGCTATGAAAAGCCTTGCACGCATAATTTTAGCTTTAATAACCACTAACCAAATATCAAAAAGCAATATGTCAATTACAATAATTGAACTTTGAATATACATAACTCTACCCTGGTGTTTATTTGGTGAACGACAGTAATGAGGGACAGTCATGTTGATAAAGCAAATGGAACTGACCTCTAATTAGTGTGTCACAAGATTAAAATGTAGGCTATTTGAAACTATATTGCCAAAGGAGGGATTATTGTATTGTATCATAATCACATAGTGTATTTTTTTTTTAAAGCAATTCCACAAATACAATTTCACTGATTCAGAGCACGAATATTATGATACAGACAAAACTTCTAACAGACTGAAAATTTTGGGATCCAAACTCTAGTGAGAATGCTAATTTACAGATTTTTTTCAACTGCTTACACACAAAAACCCACGTTGTCACACAATTTCTGAAACCTGACACTCAAACACCAGAACCACACACAAAATCTGCAAAACCATACACTAATTATCGGCCTTTGACTCAGTTTTCAATTTCACAAAACACTTTTTGCAAAACACAACACACAATTCTCAAAAAAGCACACAGAAATCTAACAGGATGTATCTTGATTTCCTTTTTTAAACACAACCATTGTTTCTGTCCAAATACATATGGTTGATGTATTTCTTTTCTTTCGTACTGTCAGTGTGTAATACTGTATTCACAACCACAAATGCTTACAGTAAAAAAATAAAGAGTTTGGTTTCAATCTTGCTTTTGTGTTTACCGTGAATTTTTCAACATCTCAATGCCAATTACTTTCAATCTTGTACAGAAATGTACATAGGAGCTCATGAAATAAGAGCTTTAGGTTTTGAATAACTGTGTGTATATAATATATATCCAAAAAATAGAATATTAGAAGGTGTTTACAACATAAGACAAATATTTGCTTTTGAGATGTGTTTGTGATATTTTGAATGTAGTGCTTCATTTTGCATTTTGTGTGTGCAATTCTTGGATTTGTGTGTAAAGTTTTGAAAAAAAGAGGCAACATTTTGAAAATGTGTGTAAGCAGTTGAAAAAAACTGTAAAACAACATTGTTATTGTGTTTTATATTATCAAGATTTGAGTGACATATTAATTACATTTAATTTTAAAAATATTTTATAATTTTGTTTGTCAAATTGCCATTTCAAAAGGAATTTGCCCAATTGGTATAATTTTGCGTGACAAGTTAAAATAGTTCAAGTCTAAATAGGTTTAAATTCACCAACAGAAAACTGCTTGTTTTGAATTGAAAGTGACTTGAGTCACTGAAAGTGTGCGAATTGTGCGTCATATGTCACTACAATATTTATAATAGAGAATGAACCTTTTTTTCTGCGAAATTTCGCTAATTTGACTGCAACTTTAGAAGTAATTTATAGTAAATACTATAGTGTTTTTGAACAATACTATAGTAAAGTATTTGAATTACAGTTTTTCTCGATTGCTAAAACACTATAACCAGGCTTTTAAACTAAAATTTCAAAACCATAACGCCATTTATCAAAAAGCACACCCAATTCCCTAAACTCTAAACACTACTCCCTTGTTTTGACACATGAGTCAGATTTGTTGAACTGTCACTGCAAAACTCTTCTCACAATTCCCTTCATTTCTTATTGCGTACACCATAAGGTCATTTTGAAAGCACTAGCATTCAATACTGTTCACTTAAGTCGGCACAGCTTGAGCTCAATTAGCACACAATTCTCCAGGTAAAAACACTAAGAGTCAAAATTGAACACACGTCAATCAGATCCTTCTATAGATAGATAAAAAGGGCCCGAATCAGTTCATTGAGTTTTGAAACAATGGATCCACAAAGAAATGAAGGTATAGGTTGAGGAGGAGGAAGAGGAGGAAAAGGAAGAGGAGGAAGAGGAGGTGGAGAAGGAGGACGAAAACAAGGAAGGGGAAGGGACAAGGAGACAAGCAGTCTCGGATAAAATTCAGGGCACTTTAGTTGACCTTGTCCTTGTGACTATGAGGGAGGCTGGGCAAAGAGTACAGCCAAATTTGAATCGCTTCACCGTTACCTTCATCATCAGAACCTTCAGGGAGGAAAACAGGTAGGTGTACTTACAGTAAGACTGCTCTGTACGGTAACTTTTGAGTTCTGTACTCTGTGCTGTGACAACACATACACTGTTGCACTATGCTACTGTGATAAAGAAATGCAACAAATTGCCTCGCATACAGATAGGAGTTTCAGTTCTAAACCCGATAGAGGAGTTTTTTTTGGCATGGCGGTGGAAAGTGTTTGACCGAGAACCTTATATCCGTGTTCACCTCCTCCAGGCCATGGAAGAAGCCTGCCTAGACATATGCGTGCCAGGGGTGGATCAGGCAGTCATGAAGATGATTTTATTTTTACTGTGTTATGAATGAATAAAATTTCAATAAAAATTTGGTTGTGCAATTGGTTGTGTCTTTTGTGTTCATCGTGTGAAAAGGTTTTTGAGGGGGGAACCACAAGCAACATAACTTGCCAATTTTGGAAATGTTGTTTTGAATTTATTGCACCAGTGTGTAAGACTATGTTGTAGTGTGTGTGTTTTTGAGGGCTTGTGTGTGATGTCTGAGGGCAAAGTTTGGTTTTTCAGCAAAAGTGAATTGTTTTGAGTGTAGAGCTTCATTTTGACCTGAAAACAGGATGTTTGGGGAATTGGGTGAGATGTTATGGATTTGTGTTTACTGTTTTGAGAATACGAGGCATAGTTTAAAGAAATGTGTTTAAGCAATCGAGAAAAACTGTAATTTGTTACAGTAATTCTATAGTTGCTGTGGTAATAGCCTATAACCACTAATATAAACAAATTACTTTACCCAGTACTGTACTAAGTTTTCTACAACTATAGGGTATATTATACTACAATACACTAGTTTACTGTAGTAAAAACTAAAGTATAGCCTACTACAGTATTTAATACAGTTTATCAGTTCACTATAGTTTATACTACAGTATGCTGTAGCATTCATTAACAAAGTGTTGTAAATACTGTAATATATACGGTATGGTTCAAAAACATTTTTTTCTACAAAATATATAAATAAAATTTCTATAATTTTTCATGTGGGCTCCTTTTGCTTTAATGACTGTGAATGATCAAAGAATATTTTGTGCTTCAATGGAAGCAAGAACATCTGACCGTCTACAATGGAGTACAAATGTAATGTAAATTACTTAAAAATAGAGCAGAATCTGAAATATCTCTTGTCATAATGTTTCTTTGTTTTCATTTTTTAAAATCCTTAATTATTTGATTTTGAATACCAGATTTTCAATGTGGTCTCAGACGTTTAGTTCCCACTATGGAAGATTCCTGGTCCTTTTTTTAACTTGAAAGTGCTTGCCAGCACTCCAATACATCTCTCTAATAAAGAATAAAAGCTTTCTGTTGGGTCAGAAACAATCATGCCAGTGTGCATGGAGCCTGGTCCAAGTATATGTCCATATGTGCACTAAATTATTATGTCAGGAATTCATCATAATGATTCCATTTCAGGAAGACAGGTTTTTATGTCTGCAATATTGAATGAATTGGAAGTCCTGTGTGCTCTGTAAAGTTTATGGCTGCTGTGAGTGCTAGATTATGACCAGACATATTGAAAAAAAAAGAAGATTTTCCTTCAGATGAATATGTGCTTGCACACAGAAGTATAAATATAACATTTTCATGCAAGGTGTATTTAAAATTGCCACAAAACACACAATATCCCAATAGAAGGTCATCAGTATTTCATTTTATTGCTTATTTTGCAGTTGTCTGCGGGGCTTTGGCAGGCTTTCGAGATTTATCTGGGTTGAAATGTACATACAAGTTTGGGTTGAGGAACATTTATACAAGATTGCCATCTAGTGTTCATAGCAGTCATGGACAGCAGCATCTAAAACGGACAAGACATATTTGAGTAAATAGATGCAAGTGAAGCTTTTATACAGTGACGTGTTAAGTTTATTGGGGACCCTAAGCAAATTATATTAAGTCTCATTTGCATTTTGGCGGTTAGAGTTTAAATCCCCCCCCCCAATATAGAAAGGCAAAGATGTATCGTTCATAAACTACAACTAAGCCACTGCGGATAAAGGTACCTGCTATTCAAACAGGCAATGAAGTGTTGGATCTGTGGGATTATCCCATCATTTCATTAGGATTATAGATCAGTATGAGGGCAAATTGCTTGCAATTCCAAAAACCGCCTGAGTAAAGAAACACATATAATGAGATTTCTTTTTTTTCTCCTCTGAGGCTCAGTTCTGTCTTTTCTATTATCTTCCACTGTGTTTTTAATCTCTAATGTGAACGCTCTTGTAAAATTATGATTTTCTTTTATTAATTGACTTAAGAGACTGACTATGAAATGGGGTCACATAACACTCGGGGCCTATTTCGTTTTGCAGAAACACTCAATTATAGCAGCATCATGTCCCTTATGTACCAAGATCATTGTCAAGTTTTAACTCAGTGTAGGAAACTCAAACTCATATAATGTTCTTTCATACTGAATTTTATGTATCATGGTTAGACTGAGACATACATTGAGATCTTTGCTGAAAAAGTGCTTTGTACAGATAGATAGATAGACAGACAGACAGACAGACAGACAGACAGACAGACAGACAGACAGACAGACAGACAGACAGACAGATAGATAGATAGATAGATAGATAGATAGATAGATAGATAGATAGATAGATAGATAGATAGATAGATTGATTGATTTTGGGTAAAGTACTATATTAAATGTTTTTGCATTTTACATTGTACAACATTTTACTTCTTGTTTATCATATGCAGTATATATTTTAGTTCTGTTTCACATCTGTTCCCCAAAGGACAAAATAAAAATGAAGGTTGAACCACTGCAGTCACATCTTTAATACCTTTCTGGACTTTGAAAGTGATTATATAGCTGTTTATGGATGAGTCATATTCCTCTTAGATTTCATCAAAAATATCTTAATTTTAGTTCTGAAGATGAACGAAGGTCTTACAGGTGTGGAAAGACATGAGGGTAATGACAGAATTTTCATTTTTGGGTGAACTAACCCTTTAAAAGTAGTAGTTGTGTAGGCTGTAGGCTGTGTAGACAGAAACATTTCATTAAAAAAGATCTTCATTTGAGTTCTGAAGATGAACAAGTCTTACAGATTTGGAAAGACACACACTTTCCAAAGTAAAGGATGTGATTAAACTGCTTCAGAAAGAGTATTTCACTGTAAATCTTTTTGGTAATGACCAATTATTAATGTTCCAAGCCAAAGGATAATGTGAAGTTTAATGCAGCATGTTTAATGAAAATATGTGTTTGCGTTAATGAAGCGAGTTCAGGCTGTGACCTGTGTTAATGGTTTAGATCAGTGAGTATGCCAGCTACTATCTATCAGGGCCATGCTTCAGGTGTGTGTAAAGTGCTGCAGATGTAAGAGTTTCACCACCATTTTAGGAAATACCACCACATGAATGTAGAATGAGCAGATTTCTTCTTTATAATGGAGATGTCGCACCTGATTACCATTTTTAAAGGTCTGTTTCAAACATCATGTCTGTACCCTTTAATCGCAAGCACATTTTCCTCCAAACTTTCCAATCTATTTAGCATAGTCACATAATTGCAAATAAATTTAAATAATTTGGCTTTAGATTATATGACTCAGAGATCTCAAGCAAAATGTTCTTCGTTGAAACCCTGATGGGCTTAATGGATAATGCTGTTTTAATTATCTCTTAGTAAAGTAAATATTCTTAGCAGCCTAATGCTTATATTGGCCTTTTTTTAGCTTGTATTTTGGCTCATATATGCACTGAAATATAGTTCATATTGTCCTATTGATTGAATATTGAAGTAACACGCAACTTGAGTGAAAGGTCATAACTGGTTCTTAAAATGTGATAAGCAAAATAACACTTTTAAAAAACTGTTACATTTATAAAAGCAGTTTATTAAAATTAAAAATGTGCTTTTACTGTATTTGTTCATGTTCCAGCTTGACAAGCAATGGCAAACAGATATACAATATAAAATGTATATTAAATATACAGCCTGATAAATAATTCTCAAGTTGGCGCAGAGCATAAAATTCAACCCAGTGTTATTTTAGTCTTTATTTTATTTTAACATAATTTTTATTTGTATTTTTTTTATGTTAATTTTAGTTTAATTTTTAGTAATTCTGTGCTTTTTTGTATTACTTGTTTAATTTATTTTTTATTTCAGTTTTAGATTTAGATTTATTTATTTCCAATTAATAATTTTAGTGCTCCAACTTAAACTTATTTCAGTTTATTGCCAACTGGGCATCATTTCTCATTTTTGTTTAGTTTTATCATTTATCATAAATAGCCAACTGCAATATTCCGTAGCAAAGTAGAATTGTCAGTACTGATTTTTAAGATATTGCAACTGTGTTTAGGGGTTCCAAGTATTGTACCATCCAGTGAGGTGTCCTCCAACAGCAGGCATTACTGCACGCCTGCAGCGTGGCGCCCCAGAGCATGAGCTCTTCCCACCTCGCCGCTTCCTTTATACGCATGCGCGTTGTCGCTCATTGTGTTCGCAAAGATGGCGTTGAGTAAAACATTTGGACAAAAACCAATAAAATTTCAACTCGAGCAAGATGGGGATTTTTACATGATAGGCTCAGAGGTACGTTTTCTGTTTCACGGAGCATTATGCGTATGTTTACATATGATATGCATTAATGTAGCCATCATATTAACACTAAAACATCTTCTTTGACTTGTCTTTGTTGGTTGTTTTCAGTTAAAGATGCTGATATCTGCATATCGACGTAATGAATGAATGATTACATGATCAATAAAACTTGCAATCATCTCCGTTCCTCTATAAAGTGAAGCACTTGCCTCTCCGATGTATAAAAGTCAGATTTGAAGTGCGATATTTATATTTGGGCCAGACAAGTTGGCAGATAACGTTATAATTATAGCAGTTTTTCATTTCAACAACATGTTAAAGGGATAGTTCACACAGAAAATAATTCTATCATTATTTACTCACCCTGTTGTTCCAAACTTTATTGACTCATTTTTTTCCTTGGAACACAAAAGGAGATGTCAAGAACAATGTTAGGAACTGACAGCCTCAGTCTCCATCTACTTTCATTGAATCTGTTTTCACAATGAAAGTGAATGGTGACCGAGAGTTTGGAACAACATGAGAGTAAATGTTTTAAAAACTCTTTCAACTTAAACATTATACTCTGTCACACCATGCACACATGTGTGCATAGAATAACACTACTCTTACAATTTTTTAACATATCTTTCTATGGCATTGATACTGTAGTAAGAATAATAGTATGCAGGTCCAAATACACGGTCCAAGGCAAAACACCACATGTGAATAGGGTAAAAAAAAATATATATCACCCTACTTACCCAGTTGATCAATCTTAAGCCAGTTTTTTAAATTACAAGTTTTCTGAAATGTTGTTTAAATATGCAAACGTTAACAAATTAAGCCTTCCGATATATGTATTGTAATTGAAATCTACAGATGCAAATAGATAAAGTGTAATATATAAAAAAACACTTAAATGTGTATTTTGGATGTTTTCTTTGCACTAGTCTAAAACTAAAGTCATGTAATGGAAGCTAAACAGGCAAAAATCTCAAAATTGACCAGTGCATGAAAACAACAATGACGAAAAAAATGTATCTTCCTTTAAACACATTTAGTTTTTACTCTGTTTTTGCTTTCTAGGTTGGCAACTACCTGCGTATGTTCAGAGGCTCTCTGTATAAGCGGTACCCGTCACTATGGAGACGCCTTGCGTCCGTGGAGGAGCGGAAGAAGATTGTAGCATCATCACACGGTAAGTGATTCCTTTCCCTTTAAATGATCTTTTCAAATTCTTAGGTCCAGAAGCACCCATAAGCAGCATCTACCTCAAAAAAGTCCTTTAGACCTGCTTCTGGACAGCAGTTTGTGCAGTGTTCTTTTTGTGTTAGATCATGGTTACACAACTTTAGCCACCAGTGTGACCCTGCTGAAGGCGTCTGAGTGTGAGGAGATCTTCGAGGGGAATGATGAGAAGTACAAGGCAGTGTCTATCAGCACAGAGCCTCCGGCGTATCTCAGGTGAGGAGTCTTGTGTCCTCGGTTATGTGATGTACAGGTCTAAATGGAAATAAGAAGTAATAAAAATATAATAAATACAGCATCATGTACTGGGGCTGTTTTTATTAATACACATATGACTTCCAGGCAGTTTTGTGAATGGATTTTTGCTTTGAAGTATTTTAGAGCAGATTTTATCTCTGTGTTCTATATAAATTATTTATATATGATAATTATATATAACCACAGTTTTTAGATTGCAGTTCTTGAGGGAATTTTATTTGTTACACACACTACCGTTTAAAAGTTTTAGATCTAAGATTTAAAAAAAATAAAAAAAATTTTTAAAGAAGTCTCTTATGCTCACCAATGCTGCATTTATTTGACTACAAAAACAGAAAAAACAGTAATATTGTGAAATATTTTTTACATTTTAAAATAACTGTTTTCTATTTGAATGCATTGTCAAATGCAATTTATTCCTGTGATGGCAAAGCTGAATTTTCTGCATCATTACTCCAGTCTTCAGTGTCACATGATCCTTCAGAAATCATTCTAATATGATGATTTGCTGCTCAAGAAACATTTATTCTTTTTCCTTTTTTTTATTAATTGTTGTTCCCAGGATTCTTTGATGAATAGAAAGTTCAAAAGAACAGCTATTATCTGAAATAGAAAGCTTTTGTAACATTATACACTACCGTTCAAAAATTGAGATTTTTTTTTTTTACTTTAAGAATGAATACGTTTATTCAGCAGGGATGCATTATTATTTTGAACTTTCTATTCATCAAAGAATCCTGAAAAGAATTGTACACAACTGTTTTCAACATTGATAATAATAATAAATGTTTCTTGAGCAGCAAATCAGCATATTAGATTGATTTCTGAAGGATCATGTTACACTGAAGACTGGAGTAATGATGCAGAAAATTCAGCTTTGCCATCACAGGAATAAATTGCACTTTAAAATATATTAAAATAGAAAATAGTAATTTTAAATTGTAAAAATATTTCACAATATTACAGTTTTTGCTGTATTTTGGATCAAATAAATGCAGCCATAGTGAGAATAAGAGACTTATTTTAAAACATTAAAAAATTGTACCGATCAAAAACTTTTTAACGGTACTGTATATAAATTGTGTATTTATTAGTTTTATAGTTATTTGTGAACTATGTAGCCTAAAAGACAATTTTCTGTTGGAGTTTATGTTGTTGTAACTCTGTATCTGAAATTTAGGGAGCAGAAGGCGAAGAGGAACAGTCAGTGGGTGCCCACCCTACCCAACAGCTCCCACCACCTGGACGCAGTGCCTTGTTCCACCACTATCAACAGAAACCGAATGGGACGTGACAAGAAAAGAACCTTTCCATTATGGTAAGATGAGTAATGAGAGTTTGACAAGTTCACCCTCTGTTTTTTTTGGCTTTTCGTCCATGTCCGCTTTAAAAACACATACACCACCATTCACAAGTTGGGGGTCAGTAAGATAAATTTGCTAAGCCCAAACTTATGAACAGTAGTGTATGTGTTCAAAGGTTTGGGGTCAGTAAGATTTTATTAAAATAAGTCCCTTATGCTAACCAAGGCTGCAATTATTTGATCAAAAATACAGTAAAATCAGCAATATTGTAAATTATTATTACTAATTAAAAAAACTGTTTTCTATTTCAATATATATTAAAATGTAATTTTTTTTTCATGTGATATCAAAGCTGAATTTTCTGCAGCCATTACTCCAGTCTTCAGTGTCACATGACAAAAAAATCTTACTGACCCCAAACTTTTGATTGGTAATGTATATGCTATCGTACATCTAAATGTTGACTTCTGGGAAAATGGAGCATAATTATTCATGACATGCATATTTTTGTCCAATATGATGCTGTCTGCCTCAATTTAAAATATTTCAGTAGGAAATATGTCAACACGGGAAAGAAAATGAGCTCATTAAACTTTTTCATAGGTTTTTAAACATTTCTTAGGAAATACCTGTCAACAATCATCAGTGTGTTACTCAATCTAAATGTAATTAAGAAACGTAAGACTCTGAATAATTATTTAAGCAACTGTTGACTGTAACATGATGTTATCAGGGCAATGTCAAACAAGAGGATGTTTATGAAGGAACCAAACCACATTTCCTCTATATACTTCCCATGACTGAATTGTTTCAGGTCAGCAGATGAAGCAATCGTCCAAAACACTGGCTTGTTATTGCTAAGAGGTTCTTTCAGGTTATGTTGTTTATCGCTGACAGAATCTTTTCTGATTATGCCATGAAAAGCAAATCCCCTTGATAGGCTCATTTTTCTTTAGACATGCTGAAGTTCCTTCTTCCTCACTTCCGACGCGAAAGGATAATGTGATGAAGGTCCAAATGCTCAGAAAGTCCCTATTTTTAAGACAAACAAAAATTAGCCAGATGCATTTGTGGTTTTAGGTCCTCGATTGACCTGCATCATCTTATGCCAAGAGGAAGTCCTTTTGGGAAATTTAGCTGAATGTAATGGCCAATATTGTAAACATACCCTTCAGAGGACTCTAGTAAATGTCAATGATTGGCTTTAAATGAGACGGTTCAGACTGGAATGCCGCCAACAAGCTGTTGGTTTAAAGCAATGCTCCAGTGTGTCCAAAACGACTTCATTCTGCTGTCATTACTTGCAAAACAAGCATTTTAAATTCCTCACATAATCACATATGAAGGTTGTTAAACATTCAGACATTTGTTGAAAAATGTGGGCTGTTGTTCAGAATCAGAGCCCTGGTGTGGAGTTTAAGAACACATGCTGCACACATGGTGCTAATTAATTCTAGAGTGTGTGTTTATGGGTCTCTGCTTTCCTTCAATGCATAGTTTTGATGACCATGACCCTGCTGTCATCCACGAAAATGCATCCCAGGCAGAGGTCCTGGTGCCTATCCGCCTGGACATGGAGATTGATGGGCAGAAGCTCAGAGATGCCTTCACCTGGAACATGAACGGTAAGGCTGGCCACACTAGATGATTTTCAAATCTTAACCGATTTGTGGTATTGTGGGAGACCGCAGACGTTAGGGCAGTTTCAACCGATTTTTAGCATTGTAATCCTCCGAATGCACACACTAGAAGATTCGTCCAGACCGCGAGACCACACACCTGTTGTTTGTAAATATTTTCACAGTGAGACGAGATCTCACAAATACTCACAACTCAAACGTGACTTGAGAAGAAAAACAAATGGAGGATGATCAATATGGTCAGCTGGTTCTCCTGGTGGAGTTTTGTTTTACAGGAAGAAAAACAAAGGGGAAAAAAATATGGGTGATCATCTTTCTCAATACTCCACTTTCAGAAGGCCTTTATTAACCCCCTGGAGTTTATTAACCCGCATGTTTGTGGCTGCCAATTTTCAGCTATAGAAGAACGCAACATCCAGTAGGTGAAGCTTGCTCGCTCTCATTGGCTACCGCGGGTATCAAGTCAGAGGCAGCCCGATCAAGAGTACGTTTGATATTTACGATTTGGGATCGTGCAGGCTCTGACACTATAGGGAGCAGTAAAATAATCATAATGACACCACACAGTTGAGGATTTTTTTGGACAAAAAATCTGTTGCGAGAAGCCTCGAATCAGGCCACACCCCCCAGATCGTTGGGGGTTACCAATCGAGCCCGAAATCGGGCTTAAAATCTTTGTGTGTGGTCAGCCTAAGGCGGTAACAAAATAGAAAATCGGTTGTTTACTAGACGTTTTTCAGAAAACTATTATCTTATGCACATTATTTTCATAAGTTAAGCATAATTTTCTCCCAAACAGTCATTACAATAAGCTGCAAAAATCTCATTCACATTACTTTAATACAGTAATGAAAATCCAAAAGTTCAGACACAATCTGTGTGTTTAAATACTATGAAATATTCTTACAATTTAAAGTAACTTTTTATATATTGTAATATATTTCAATTTTCAGTATATCACTATCCTCCAGAAATCATTCTAAAATGCTGATTTGGTTCTCGAGAACCATTTATTATTACTTTTAATAATATTAATAATAATATATTGGAAACAATTGTGCTGCTTCATATTTTTGTAGAAACTGTGATACATTGTTTCAGGATTCTTTGATGCATATAACATTCAAAAGAACGTTATTTGTTTGAAATAGAAATCTTTTGTAACAAAGTATTTAATGTCACTTGTGATCAATTTAATGCATCCTTGCTGAATAAAAGTATTAAAGGGTTAGTTCACCCAAAAATGAAAATTCTGTCATTAATAACTCACCCTCATGTTGTTCTACACCCGTAAGACCTTCGTTCATCTTCAGAACACAAATTAAGATATTTTTGATCAAATCCGATGGTTCAGTGAGGCCTCCATTGCCAGCAAGATCATTTCAATGCCTAGAAAGCAACTAAAGATATTTAAAACAGTTCACGTGACTACAGTGGTTCAACCTTAATGTTATGAAGAGATGAAAAAACTAAATAATGACTTTATTCAACAATATCTAGTGATGGGCGATTTCAAAACACTGCTTCATGAAGCTTCGAAGATTTACGAATCTTTTGTTTCGAATCAGTGGTTCAAAGCTCGTATCAAACTGCCAAAGTCACGTGATTTCAGTAAACGAGGCTTCGTTACGTCATAAGTGTTTCGAAATTTCAATGGTTCACCACTGGGAAGTTTGATACACGCTCTGAACCACTGATTCGAAACAAAAGATTCAGTATTTTGAAATCGCCCTTCACTAGGTATTGTTGATTAAAGTTGTTTTTTTTTGGTGCACAAAAAGTATTCTCGTCGCTTCATAACATTAAGGTTGAACCACTGTAGTCACAAGAACTGTTTTAAAAACGTCTTTAGTAGCTTTCTGGGCATTGAAAGTGTTAATTGTCTTGCTGGCAATAGAGGCCTCACTGAGCCATCGGATTTTATGAAAAATATTTTAATTTGTGTTCTGAAGATGAACGAAGGGCTTACGGATGTGGAACGACGGGAGGGTGAGTAATTAATGACAGAATTTTCATTTTTGGGTGAACTAACCCTTTAATAATAATTAAAAAAAAAGACTTTTAGTGGTAGCGTATGTTTTCTTTTGCTGAATGCACGATGCATTCATGCTAAATACATTTAAGTGCAGAAGTGTCTGCTTTTGTG
This sequence comes from Anabarilius grahami, assembly GCA_003731715.1. Classification (NCBI taxonomy): domain Eukaryota; kingdom Metazoa; phylum Chordata; class Actinopteri; order Cypriniformes; family Xenocyprididae; genus Anabarilius; species Anabarilius grahami. The sequence goes on from RJVU01035392.1 coordinate 4,192,059, forward strand.
TTTCTAGAGAAACTTATGACTCCAGAGATGTTTGCTGAGATCCTGTGTGATGACCTAGACCTGAATCCTCTCACCTTTGTCCCTGCCATCGCCTCAGCCATTAGACAGCAGATCGAGTCCTACCCTACCGACAGCATTCTGGATGAGCAGACGGACCAGAGGGTCATCATTAAGGTGTGTTTTACAGTGGTACCCAAAAGCCAAAAGAAGTTAATTTTGATCATTTTGGACTTAATTAGACTTGCTGATCAAGGCCTGATTAATATTTGTCTGAAAAATTGTCTCTTTATGGCCATGTTCAAAAAGCAGCAGAATTTGGTTGTCAGTTCTGTATTTGAGTTCTTAAAGGGGTAGTTCACCCAAAAATTTAAATTCTGTCATCATTTACTCCCCATTAAGTTGTTCCAAACATATACATTTCTTTGTTTTGCTGTACACGAAGGAAGATAATTGGAAGAATGTTTGTAAAGCAGATCTCGCCCCCCATTGACAACCAAAGTAGGAAAAAAAATACTATGGTAGTCAATGGGGGGCGAGATCTGCTTGGTTAAACCTTCTTCCAAATATCTTCCTTTGTGTTCAGCAGAACAAAGAAATCTATACAGGTTTGGAACAACTTGAGGGCGAGTAAATGATGACAGAATTGTCATTTTTGGGTGAACTATCCCTTTAATATGGTTCCGTTTACACGCAATTCAGTTATTTTTTGTTCTATGCACGACTCAAATACTCTGCTGTCCACCCAGATATAAAAGCTGCTGTTATTTAATGTTAAATAATATTTAATTAAAGATTTGACGAATAAACTCGTGGCTCGATTGGAAAAGTAATAAGACTTTTCAGTTTTATGGACGTCGCCATCTTTGATATTACTTTGGTCACTGTCACTATGGCTGCGGGTAAGAGAATACAGGCTTGACTCATGTTGCACGTTCATACAGACAGAATTCGAGACGATACTGTAAGTTGCTGTTTTAACGGGACATTTTGAGACTCAAACCTGTAAGTATATGCGGTTGTCAAACCCATAAACTAACAGTGTGAATGTAGCCTGCGTTGAAAAGAGGCCAATCATAATGCATGTAATTAATTCCGTTGCTGACCTGCATTGTGCTTTCAGCTAAACATTCATGTGGGGAACATCTCTCTGGTGGACCAGTTCGAATGGGACATGTCAGAGAAGGAGAACTCGCCAGAAACGTTTGCTTTGAAGCTCTGCTCTGAGTTGGGCCTCGGAGGAGAGTTCGTCACCACCATCGCCTACAGCATCCGCGGACAGCTCAGCTGGCACCAGAGGACGTACGCCTTCAGGTGGGCAACACACATGCACTTCCCATACTGGCCAACATTAGTTTGAGTTCAGGTTTTTATTCTTTTGCTTTCTCATATATACAAGCACAAAAGGTATGTTTATTCTGCTTCACAGTGTATGAAATTTACTGATAGAAAATGTATGTGCCTTGGGGTTTTAGTTTCAGGATGATGATGGTCCATTTAAATGCAATAGTCCATAAATGAGGTAGCTGCCCCTCTAGAGACACTGGATTCCCCATAGAGTCGTTTTAGGACAGTTTCTTGTTTTCAAAGTCAATGCTTGCCATGATTTAAACCGTACAGTGAGTGTAAAAGGAGACTCGCTGTGGTTTTCCCTCTGTGGCTCACTGTTGAGACATGATTTGTTCTTCTAGTATTTATACCGCCACCTCACTGTCATAAGGCAGAGAATGAATTATTTCCCTAGCCTGTAATATTGCCTTGGAATTTACCCAAGAATCAGTAGGTATTTTGTAAACAGACTAAGCCTATTCACAGTTTTCGCAGAAGAATAAAAAAAAAAAAAACTATACATGCCTTTACAATGATCCAACTCCTTTGCATGTTGGTTGAATTTTTTTCCACTTGCCACAAAAATTTATTTACCAATGAGAAAGATGCTTATATGGGTTATGTGTCTTGGATGGCATTCTAATCACTGTCAAGCAAAGAACTATAAAACTCAAAGCAGCTACAAACATTTGGAGTGTACAGAGCCCCGGACTTGACATACAGGAGAAAAATAGTGGGCTAAATCATGTGCACGATTTACTAATTTGTTCCCTCGATTTACTAAATTGTGCACACGATTTACTATTTTGAGGTAACGAATTAGTAAATCGTGTGCACGATTAAATTTTTTTTTTCTTGTAAGAGTGAAAATAAGTGATATGGCATTTTCAGTTTCTGAAAAAAAAGGGGGGTATGGAATCAATAATGCTTTTTAATAATAAATTAATTTAAGCTTTCCTGTAGCTCAGTGGTTAGAGCATGGCACTAGCAATGCCAAGGTCATGGGTTCGATCCCAGGGATTGCACATACTCCGATACAAATGTATAGTATAATGCAATGTAAGTCACTTTGGATAAAAAAGTCTGCCAAATGCGTAAATGTTAATGTAAATGTAAATGAAATAAGTCATATTTTTTTAAGAAATGAATTTCATTGAGCAAGTATGCATTAAATTGTTGCATATAAAAATCACAAAGATATTTGTTACAAGATTTCTTGTAACTATTCATCAAAGAATCCTGAAAAAAATATATATCAGGTTTCCATAAAAATATTAGTGTTTTCATCATTTATAATAATATGAAATCAGCATATTAGAATAATTTCTGAAGGATCATGTGACACTGAAGACTGGAGTAATGATGCTAAAAATTCAGCTTTGCCATCACAGGAATAAATTACATTTGACAATGCAAGAAAATCATTATTTGAAATTGTAATAATTTTTTACTTTATTGCTATTTTAGTGTATTTTGATCAAATAAATGCAGCCTTACTGAGCATTAGAGATAAAAATAAAAAATAAAAATAACTTTATAACCCCACATTTTTTGGAAGGTAGTGTATGTCTCACATGTATGGTTTTCTTTTAATATTTACATTAAAGGGATAGTTCACCCAAAAATGAAATTTATTCCATGATTTACTCACCCTCAAGCCATCCTAGGTGTATATGACTTTCTTCTTTTAGACGAACACAATCGGAGATATATTTCAAAAAATATCCTTAGTCCTCCAAGGTTTTTAATGGTTGTGAATGGCAGCCCAAATTTTGAAGACAAAAAAATGCATCCATCCATTAAAAAAAAAAAAAAAAAA
>RJVU01035392.1:4195303-4250955 GCA_003731715.1 Anabarilius grahami
AGTAAAATAACAAGCTTCCTGCAGGACAGTAATACGCATTCAACGTACGTCCAAAAAGCGTTAACTTCCACGACGTAGTACACAATTTCATGACGTACTAGCGTAGTACGTCATGTCATTGTGTACTACGTTGCGGAAGTTCACTTTTTGGAAGTACGTTGAATGTGTATTACTGTCCTGCAGGAAGCTTGTTATTTTACTTTATTAAGCTTTAAATAAGGATATTTGTCTTACACAAACGCATCAATTCACTTCAGAAGGCCTTTATTAACCCCCTGGAGTCATATGGATTCCTTTTTTTTATGGATGGATGCATTTTTTTGTCTCTAAAATTTGGGCTGCCATTCACAACCATTATAAACCTTGGAGGACTAAGGATATTTTTTTATATATCTCTGATTGTGTTCGTCTGAAAGAAGAAAGTCATATACACCTAGGATGGCTTGAGGGTGAGTAAATCATGGAATAAATTTCATTTTTTGGGTGAACTAACCCTTTAATATCTGTGTTTGTTTGTTTGTGCTGTACTGTATCATTTGACCTGTATCCATATCCTGTGTGTCTGTAGAGATGTCTGGGGCCTGATTCCATTTTAAACAATGATTTACTGTGTTATTAGGTCATATGTAGTGGAATTTCCATTATGTGGTCATATACACACAAACACACACGTCATGTCTTGTTTATGCCACTAAATTGAGACCATCTTTAATGTGGTCTGGGCCATCCACTGGTTCTTTACAATCTCATTTATTTGTCTGACAGCAAGCAGACAACCGTTTGAGCATTGTGACTTCTCTTTATTGTGCCTTGAAGTAGTTTTGTGTTTCTCTTTCCTCTGTTAGTTATAAAGGAACTACATTTTCTCCCTGCAGTACAGCCTACATTGATTTTTGCTTCCATATTGATTCATAATTCAGTTGCTTTTCTCTTGCATGGCTTGCAACTTTACTTTTGCCATTTAGAGGTTTGGATTTGTGGGGGTGTAACCAGTTACATTACATTTTCACCATGCTGTCTGTAGATCATAGGTGAAAATGGCACATTATTTGCTTTGTGGTTCATTTAGAACGGTTAAAATGTTACAAGATTGAGTTTTTGTTTTATTCTTTGTGATTAACTTCATTGCTTTTTGTTTTTGCTTTGCTATAACCTTCTAATTGTTTGCTTCTCCCACTGTCTGTTCCAATAGGTCTGATTTCAGGTCAATATACTTCAAAATTTCTTGATCTCCTCTCCCTCTAACCCCCCAACGTTTCATACCCTGGGAAGCTGAGTACTTTCATCTTTTCTTATTTTATTATATCTTTGCAGGACATGTGCCTTTATATGACCATGTCGTTAATGTCTAAATCAGTTTTCCCTCCTAAAAATGACATGGCATAAACCTAGTGATACCAGAACAGACAGTGGTTTGGTGACTGTTCTGTTTGACCCCTGCATGTGCTGCCACAGCATGGCTTTGATTTCTGTATGATGGTTAGAAGTAAATCGTATGATTTTATATAAACAGTTTTTCTTAACAAATGTTTAATAGATATTTCTAGATGTCATTCATCACCTTTGTGCCTCAGTGGTCATCAGTGAAGCATCATTGGTCTTCCACAATGTTTAAGAGATGCTGTCCACTGACTCCATCTGGCTCATTTCCTGTAGTGAGAACCCATTACCAACGGTGGAGATTGCCATTCGGAACACAGGCGATGCCGACCAGTGGTGTCCTCTTCTGGAGACCCTGACAGATGCGGAGATGGAGAAGAAAATCAGAGACCAGGACAGAAACACGAGGTGAGAAAATGCTCAAATTAGATCTTGCCTACTTGACACCATTTTATTTATTGATTTTAAATATATAATGTTATTTATAATGAATTGATGTGCATTATTATTGCACCTGAATAATGTTGCATTTTTATTTTGCAGGCGTATGCGACGACTTGCCAACACCGCCCCTGCCTGGTAAAGACAGGACGTTACTGATGCTGCCACTCGATAAGCTTACTGTCTCTCGAAGGGCCTCAGGGTTGCTGGAGGCCTTTGCACAGATCTACACAGCTCTAGATAACATTCCTCCAGCCTTCTGACCTCCTCAACCCACACAGCATTACACACTTTCTTAATACCAGGCCTTTAAACTCTGGCATCAACCAGGCTTTACTGCTCTCATGGAGGCTGTTCGGGACGTCTCGCTAGAATGCCTGTCATTGCCGATTCTCTGGTCTCCAGTTATAGGGACATCTGTCTAGTTTGGTTGTAAGAACAGGACATTGTTGAGAATGTTTGATTGAGTGTTGTGTTTTTCGTTAAAGGTGCTAATGCATACTATGAACTTGAATTGCCTTTTTTTTTTTTTTTTAAATAAAGACAATGGCAAATTGTATTCTTATGGTTCTGTTTTTTTTATATAACCCATAACTTGTGCCAATCTATCACGGCACATATTATATACACGCACACAGATATAACATTATGACCACTGACAGGTGAAGTGATCAACACTGATTATCTCTTCATCACGGCACATGTTAGTGGGTGGGATATGTTAGGCAGCAGGTGAACGTTTTTGCCCTGTCCAGATACCCACACTCTCTTTGCGCTTGACCGCTTGTCTACTTGCATGACCTATTTCCTGTATTTGGCTCAAGTGTTCAAGTAGGCGTAAAGACCGCAAGTGTGTATAGAACATTTGATTACCCAATGGGACACACAGCAGCATAAATGAGTACACCCCCTCTGAACAAATACAAAAGATGTATTTTCTTTATAATCACTAATACAATTCATGGGAAGATGGCAAAAACTAAAATGTATTAAACATATACATAATAAAAACTGAGAAATATGTCATTAATAGCCATAAAATAAGTAAATTAGTAAATTTTGTTTAAATTAAGGATTGCAGAAATGAGCACATCCTAGATTTAATTCAACAAATGTATAATATTCTAGTACTTAGTATGCCCTCCATGATTTTTGAATATACTGCTCTGACCCTTCTTGGCACAGAGTGTACAAGTTCATGACTAATTGTCATATCTGTCCTGTTTAACTCCTGGATGATGAGCTCCTTAATGCCCTGGGGCCGTATTCACAAAACATCTTAAATGGCCTCTATGTAATAATGACACCCAGTGTTCAAAATAGGTACTGCAGTCCAAATTCAAAATATTGTTTGGCCCGTCCCCTCGTTCAAAGACGCGGTTGCCAGCAACAATAGGGAACGCAATTCACAATGAAAGCTGAGGAGACTTACAAACTGTAAGCTGATGAGTTGATTTATCTGTTTCAATATGCTGTTGTTATTAAAAACTGACCAGTTTGTTTGTTGGTTTCCATGGCTGCAATTCGCGGTGTTTTCCGCCAACTGGCAACCTGTGATGTTGAAATACTATTGGATAAACTGACAGCACATGTTTCGCACAGACCAAAACAAAGACAGACATTCCGACACGGAACGCATATTTTCAAAGTAGAATATCTGGCTGTAGCATTGTTTTTCTGAGGAACAAGTAGGTGAACTTAGCATGTTTCCTAAATATCTGCAAACATATCGGGGTATTTTTATGCTTTATTAAAGTAAAAATCTTACATAGAGCCCCTTTAAGGCTAAAAGTAGCTCCTTGCAGATTTAGGAGAAACTCTTAAATATAATGGGCGTGTCAGTCCTAAATTTAGGACTCCTAAATGTTTGTTCTAAGAGTATTTCACAAAGCATTTTAGCTCTAAAACTAGCTCCTAAATCTGTGAAACATTAGGAGTAGTCAAGAGGACTACTCCTAAATTATTTTCCCCTCCAATGTATTTCTTATAGTAATATGACCGGTTGCGCTCTGTCTCACTGCCTGTATCCAATTTTGTGTCCTTAAACATTCGTTTTTTGGGGTCGACAGCTTATAAAAACTTAGTTCTGGGTTTTTTAGCTTGTTTGCTGTACACCATGTCACATAGCAGCTTTTAGACATTGTACTGTTTTTTGTAATAAGTCAGAAATGACAAGGAGGCAGCCTCAAGCAATACAAAGTCAATGGAGACGGTTGGATTGTTTCCCCCCCCGGTGGGCATGGTTTTCAGATTATACTAAATGCGCTCTCCCTGCATCCCAATGTGCATACTATCCACCCTATCCGCCCTAAATAGTATTGAATATTACTAGTGTGACATACTATTTAGGATGAATAGTATGCACGTTGAGACGCAGGCTCTGTCTCTATGATTAAATTGCTGACAGAGACTCCTCCCCCAATCAGCCAATCACTGTGGTCATAGTTAGTAAGTGTGTTGACATCATCCATAGCAACGAGGTCAACCCCGCCCTTACTCTTAGCTTAAGACTTTTCTCTATTCCTTAGTAAAAGTTTGTCTCAGCAGCTTTGTGAATAGGTTTTAAGAGAAAACTCTTAGCTAAGAACTTTTACTGCTATTTAGGAGAACTCTTAGTGGTAAGATAAAATGTTTTGTGAATATGGCCCCTGATCTTTAATGGGAAGTGTTGCTCAACTCGTCTCTACAGAATCCCCCACAGGTGCTCAAGAGTGTTAAGGTTGAGTGCAATACATGTCCACAGAAGGTTTTTCACCTTGGGAGAATGCATATCCTCATTGTCATGTTGAAAAAATGCCCAACAATGCAGGGAATGAGGAAATGGTAACATCTTCTGTTTCAAGTTTGTGTATTAAATTACACATGGTGTGGGAATTCATGACAGCATTGATAATGCACAACTCCCTAACACTTTCAGCATTCATACATCCAGGGCTTTACATTAACTTTTTTGTTTACCAGCCACTGGCTAATGCCAGAGTTACTAGCCACTCAGCATTTTCACTGGCCACAATTTTGCTGTTAGGAAATTACATTTTATATGATTAAATTTGACTTTTACATGCTAAAATTACTTGATTTTTAGACATTTTACTTGATTAGCTAGATTTAAAACCCTTTCAAACTTTCAAATGCAGACTGACCGCCTAAATCAAGACTAAGCATGGTATATCAGCTGATGTACGGGTGGGCAAGTGGTGGGTAATATGACCATAATATGATACATTTTATAATTATATAAGTTATTTTTGTTAGGCTATACAAAAAGAACAAAGAAGCAAATTATGTGATGAGCTCCTTTATGCCCTGGGGCCGTATTCACAAAACATTTTATCTTACCACTAAGAGTTCTCCTAAATAGCAGTAAAAGTTCTTAGCTAAGAGTTTTCTCTTAAAACCTTTTCACAAAGCTGCTGAGACAAACTTTTACTAAGGAACAGACTGAAGTCTTAAGCTAAGAGCAAGGGCGCTGTTGACCTCGTTGCTATGGACTATACACACAGTGATTGGCTGATGGAGGAGGAGTAAGCGGTTTAATCATAGAAATATTGTAGAATGAGGTGTCATGTTTCCATATTTAAATAAAGGTTTTAAAATACAAATGTTGCCCTATTCAAATAAATATTTTTAATAAAAATGTTGCCATATTCAAAGAAAGGTTTTAAAATGTAGGCTAAGTGTCACTAATTAAACTAGTAGGCCTATATACAGTGAATTGTGGACCACCTCTTGGATATCTACATCTCAAGAGAATGCAGAATTCATACGACAAATTATGTTTTATAAACAAAGTTTTGGAGAAACACATTCAAACGGCTCGAATCAAATCAGCTTGAGAGGATGAATACACAGACGAGAGCCGACTCGCCTATAGTTACTTCGACAGTTTTCTGCATCCCTCCGCCACCCCGCTCCTCTCTCAGCTGGAGATATGGGGATAACTTTGGGTTTGGGCTAAATTCCAAGCTCGGAGCCCTCAATACCCTTGGACAGCACACCAAATACGCTTTATTTTTTTATTTTTTTACTCTGTTCAATCATTTGTAAGAGTGAACTCATGAAAACCACTGGCACATGTAATCGGACAATATTTATTTATTTGTTAAAGATTTATTTTTGGCATCTCAGCGTAGATTTAAATCTATAAATCAAAATGTATTGCATTTATGAAGAAAAGGTTCAGCACCTAAGGCTCTATCGCTATTACCTCATGGTGTTCAGTGTCTTTGGCTGTATTAGGACTGTTTGTGATTTGGTCTTAGTGACTTAGGAGTCCTCTTGACTACTCCTAACGTTTCACAGATTTAGGAGCTAGTTTTAGCGCTAAAATGCTTTGTGAAATACTCTTAGAGCAAAAATGTAGGACTCCTATAATTAGGACTGACACGCCCATTATTTTTAAGAGTTTCTCCTAAATCGGCAAGTTAGGAGCTACTTTTAGCCTTAAGATGTTTTGTGAATACGGCCCCTGATCTTTAATGGGGAGTGTTGCTCAACTCGTCTCTACAGAATCCCCCACAGGTGCTCAAGAGTGTTAAGATTGAGTGCAATACATGTCCACAGAAGGTTTTTCACCTTGGGAGAATGCATATCCTCATTGTCATGTTGAAAAAATGCCCAACAATGCAGGGAATGAGGAAAGGGTAGCATCTTTTGTTTCAAGTTTGTGTATTAAATTACACTCCCCAAAACAAGCAACTGTTGAAAATGGCTGCATTAAAGGCCTGAAAAAACATTTCAAAGTGTGAAACTAAGAGTCTGGTGATGTCTATGGGTCACAGACTCGCTCCTGTGATTGCTTGCAAGGGATTTACAATTAAATATTAGCTTTTACATTTACTTTAAGTTAAACCATCTCTATACGCTCACATTAGTCAGAGGGATGAAACACTAAAAGTGCTGTACTTCTTAGTTGGTAAAACATTTTGTGTTGAAACAGTCAATAATAAAATGTGACATTCTGTACTTCTGCCATATATTAATCTTTAAATCATATTTATGTCTTGACACCACAGCTAACAGTGCAATTTTGTCTTTAGTGCTTTACTGTTCCAATACTTATGGAGGGCACTTTATATACAGTGCTGCTTGAAAGTTTGTGAACCCCTTGCAGAACCTGTGAAAATGTGAATTTTAACAAAATAAGAGAGATCATACAATATGCATGTTATTTTTTATTTAGTGCTGTCCTGAGTAAGATATTTTACATAAAAAAAAATGTTTACATATGGTCCACAAGACAAAAATAAAATAAAAAATTGCTGAATTTATAAAAATGACCCGCTCGAAAGTTTGTGAACCCTTGATTCTTAATAATGTGTGTGGTTACCTGGTTACCGTTATTATGCTTTGTGAAGATTGTTCATGAGTCACTTGTTTGTTCTGAGCAGTTAAACTGCTCAATATTGTTTAGAAAAATCCTGTTTAGTCTGTTAGTACAGCATGTACACCCAAATCTGATAGGGCACTTATGTGATCAGACAGGTTTTATGTTGTCATGACCCCACCCATATTTTGTAAATCACTATAAATATAAAGACGATAAACTACCTCCAAAACAGCAAATCAAGAGAAAAGACAAGTGCAGACATTCAAAGGTAAGCTGTTGACCAAGTGCTGAAAATGGATTTCCATAATTGCATTTAAAACTTTACAGGGTAACACTTTATTTTACAGTGCCATAGTTACACGTTACTACATGTACTTACTATAGTAATAAGAGTAAATTATGCATAATTACAAGTAACTAACCCTAAACCAAACCTAACCCTAACTGTAACTCTATAGTAAGTTCATGTAGTTAACTCAGTACTTATTTGAGTAATTACAATGTAACTACGGCACTGTAAAATAAAGTGTAAGCCTTTACAGTAATAAGTTGTGCAAGTATATAAATAAGTAAAAGTAATCATAATAAATGTATTGCACATTTTAAAGTGCATAATGTTTCTTCATATAGTAAACATGTTTACCCTGCTTCTGATATCAGGTAAGCCAAACATTTCCATTAAATATTTTATCATCACAAAAGTTGCTTTTCTGTGTAAAGACTTTGACTTTGTCAAGCTTTTGGTATTACAGTTATTTATTTTTATTATTTAGAAAATAAAACAATTAATCTACATGTTCATTTTTTGTTTGAATTCCCAACAAAACTTGTCTGTTTTTTTTAGGTTTTATCAGCTTCAGTTTTTCTCGTCATTATGTCTTTGTGAATGAATCCAAGACTTGGCCAGAAGCTCAGAGATACTGTAGAGATAAATACTCTGATCTGGCCACTATTGAGAATGAACAAGAGACGATCCAGTTAATGGACACAGTGAATGATGATTCCATTGATTTGGCCTGGATTGGACTCTATGAAGATATGAACAGTTGGAAATGGACTCTAGAGGATAGTGATTTCTTCAAGGGGGGAGAGAAAGACTTCAGGAACTGGTTTACTGGCCAGGTGAATTATGGAGGACTATTCAATTATGCGTATATGAGCAGGGGGATATGGCATAGAACAGGCACATATAGTGAACATCCATTTATCTGCTATGACGGTGAGTAATTTCATTTGATATGACAATACATTTTTTAAAGTTTAATCACAACCACTCATATGATGGTGAGAATTGCTGTTGGGCTTTTCAAGTAATTATAACAAAAGATTTATGATACTGAAACAAATCCTTTTATTTTTTCTTTTTTTTTTACAGGAAGAGCGAATGCTAGCGCAAGTTATGTGTTTGTTTACCAGTACAAAACCTGGACTGAAGCTCAGAGTTACTGCAGAGAACATCACACAGACCTCGTCAGTATCAGGAATGAGACTGAAAACTACAGGGTTCAGTCATTAATACAAAGTGATGAAGATTATTATTATAATTCATTCGCTTGGATTGGACTGTACAGAACCAGATCTTGGTCAGATCAGAGCAACTCTTTATTCAGTAACTGGAGGACAGGACAGCCAGATAGTACTGAAGCCTGCACTGTAGTTTCATTCAGTGACTCTGGGAAATGGACAGATGAAAAATGCTTTTCTATATTTCCTTTCATTTGCTACAGTGGTATGTATATCTCTCAGCCTGGACTGTAATCTATTAAATTGCATAAATTGCAATGATACAAGTCTTCTCACCCTTTGCTTCAGATGTGAAAAAAGAAAACTAAAAAATAAATAAAACTACAATTTTACAATTTTCTCCACAGTGTCATCTTTGACATCATCCCGTCAGTATCATTTTGTGAATGAGTCTAAGACCTGGACTGAATCTCAGAGATTCTGCAGACAGAATTACTCTGATTTGGCCACCATTGAAAACATGGAGGAAATGAACAGTCTGATCAACACAGTTAATGGGAGTTACAATGGTTCAGCCTGGATTGGACAGTATGATGATCTGCTGAAGAAAAGCTGGGGATGGTCATTGGAAGACAATGATTTCTATCAGGAAGGAGAGAGAGATTTCAGGAACTGGTTTCATGAACCGGACAACAGTGGTGGGAAAGAACTGTGTGTTTACATGGAATATAATGGAAAATGGTATGATAGGTCATGCGACATTCCTAAAGCATTTGTTTGCTATGATGGTAAGGACTTTTGATTTGTTAGATGGGTTTATCATTTTCTGTAAAAATTTCTGTGTATGTTTATTTGTCATATTTTATATCTTAGGTAGTGCAAATGCCACACAGAGTTACATCAGAATCAGTGACGGGAAAACCTGGTCAGAGGCTCGTAGATACTGCAGAGATCATTACACAGATCTCGCCAATGTGAGAAATCAGACTGAGAACCAGATGATCTTTGAGAGAACAGGTGGAGGAGGCTGGATCGGACTGTACAGAAACAGGGTTTGGTCTGACCAACAAATTACCAATTATGAAAACTGGAAACCAGGAATTCCTTATTCACCAGCGCAGCCAGATAATGGTATAAATGATAATGGGCAGATAGGTTCTCAGCACTGTACTGCTGTTTCACTCAACGATTCTGGCCGATGGACCGATGAGAACTGCTTTTCCAGCATCCCTTTCTTCTGCTATAACAGAGAGTTCATTTAGATCTTTGTTTTATGTCATTCTGACTTTTTTTATGAATCCAACTGTAGGGTAATTTTACAGTTAAAGACCAGATATGATGAATAAAGACCCGGAGTCAGAGTTTAAAAAATAATAAACTGAAGAAAGTTTTACTTAAGAATAGTTTGCAGTTTCATCAGCATAAGCCAGCTTCAAGTCTCACAAGGAGTTTGTAGGCCGCTCTGCGTACATTCACATTTCCACAACAGTTATACTCAAACAAGAGTCTAATAACTACGTCTGTAACGGTTTAGTTGCAGTAGGGATGAGGCTTAAACGGACTTCTCTAAAATGGTATTTATTAAACAAACGATAGTAAACAAACATAAGAACAGACAATGAGTGCTGGGGAGTGAGTCCATTATAAAGGGTGTGCAGATAATGAAGTCCAGGTGCAGGGAGTTCGTGATCAGCAGGAGGGTAACGAGGAAGTGAGTGCAGGTGAGAATCAGGGAGGATGATGGGAGATGGAGTCCAGGGGAGATGTGACTTGTAACAGTGTCATTATGTCAGGATGAATGATTCAAATTGGCTAAGAAAAATAGACAAATTTGGTAATCTTCCACACATGGACAGATAGTCAGAAGCATATCTCTATTCGTCAGGATGCTGACGAGGGGACCCTGGATTTAGGTACTGGATGTCCTGTTGGGTCATGACATGGCGTCTGTCTGTTCTCCAGCAGAGTGCCAGTTGTCCACCAGAACAAAGGACATACACAGATACACATGATTTGCAGCTTCTTGAAGAGTGAAGTTGATCTGAGCTCTGCTCTAAGCAGGAAAACTTTCCCAAAACATACTGATAACATGTTCTTTTCTCTCAGTGAGAGGTACAGACAATATTCAAAATTATTTTCTAGTGTTTGAAAAGGAAAATAAATGCTTTAACATACATCGAAGAAGTCTTTCAAATAATTTATTATTTAGAAAGATGTTATTTAATAGCTCAAAAGATATGTATTGAAGGGGTAGTGGATTCCAGAATCCACCCTTTCACAACGAATCTGTATTTAAAGCAGCCAATAGAGTGATTTATTATATGATTATTTTTACTGAACCAATGTGTTGAATTTCAATATTATGAAGCAAGACAGAATAGATATTCAGGAACATGAGAGGTTCCCTGAATTATAAAAAAAAAAAAAAATCCTGTAATGAACTTTATTCCCATCGACATTTTACACATTTGAGTTTCTTTTTGTGCTGGTTTTAAGAGAATAATCAGAATTTTTTTTTTTTTTTGTCCTAAAATAACTTAAAGGAACCTGCAAACAATCTTCATGCACCCACAAATACCACTTTGTGCCTGATAATAAGACCTGGACTGAAGCTCAGAGATACTGCAGACAGAATTACACTGATCTGGCCACCATTGATAACATGGAGGAAATGAACAGTCTGATCAACACAGTTAATAGGAGTTACAATGGTTCAGCCTGGATTGGATTGTATGATGATTTGAACAGCTGGAGATGGTCACTGGATAATGCAGCATTAAAGGGAGGTTATAAAAGCTGGTATGTTCAGAGACCAGTGAACTCAGGTGGACGGAGTCTGTGTGTTATTATGAACGCATATGGTTTATGGAATGAATATCCATGCTCCTACTCAAATCACTTAATTTGCTATGATGGTAAGATGGTGGACTTCAATATTGAATATAATATTTAAAAATAAAAGTACAATACCAATTACTCATAATATTAAAAAAAATTACTTACAGGAAGAGAGAATGTCAGTACAAAATATGTGTATGTTAACCAATCAAAAACCTGGACTGAAGCTCAGAGTTACTGCAGAGAACATCACACAGACCTCGTCAGCATCAGGAATGAGACTGAAATCCATGAGATCCAGTATTTGTTCAAGAATGAATTTAATTCCTTTTGGATTGGACTGTACAGAACCAGATCTTGGTCAGATCAGAGCAACTCTTCATTCAGTAACTGGAGGACAGGACAGCCAGATAATGCTGGAAACAGTGAATACTGCACTGCAGTGTCATTCAGTGACTCTGGGAGCTGGACAGATGAAAACTGCAATACTGCATTACCTTTCATTTGCTACAGTGGTGAGTAGATGTTTGTCTTAATGGCTATTATTTGCTAAAAAATAATAATAAGGCTAATATTTGAAACTTTCTCCACAGTGTCATCTTTGACATCATCCCGTCAGTATCACTTTGTGTCTGAGAATAAGACCTGGACTGAAGCTCAGAGATACTGCAGACAGAATTACACTGATCTGGCCACCATTGATAACATGGAGGAAATGAACAGTCTGATCAACACAGTTAATGGAAGTTACAATGGTTCAGCCTGGATTGGACTGTATGATGATGTGAACAGCTGGAGGTGGTCACTGGAGGACAATGATTTCTATCAGGAAGAAGAGAGAGATTTCAGGAACTTCTATCATCAACCAGACAACTATAATGGGAAAGAACTCTGTGTTTACATGGATTATGAAAACTGGTCTGATTCATCATGTGACAATAAATATACATTTGTTTGCTCTGATGGTAAGACATTTAATTTAAATTCTAAAACCTATCTTTATCAGTCCCTCAAGGCTTTAGCATGCTTTCTCAGAATGTGGGAGAGACAAATCTTAAATCCTAAAATGTAAGGCACTTTCAACCACCAAATAAGTGTCAGGCAAAATGTGACACTGTAATTAGTTCCTTACAATTCTATCCAAAAAGAATTTTGAAGAATGTTGGAAACCAAACAGTTTTGGTTCCCATTCTATTGTATGAACAAAAAACAACCAAAGTCATTGGGAACCAAAACTGTAGAAACAATTATATCGGTACAAGAACTTAATGAATGTTCTGTGAGGATGCATGCAGAAACCTGATACTGAACTGGATCTATGCCTCCGTCACATATAGTCCGAGCTCATTTTCAATTTGATGTCATAATATCAGTTTGAGTAAAATGAGGTTTTACATAATTCTGAGGACCCTTACTTCAAACGTGAAATGTAGGTTGTTTTTGTGTGAGGGATAAAATGACTGTCTGATTTGTTAAGCTTGTAAACTCAATGGCAGTTGTTGTCCCTAATATAGTAACTTGATTAACAATTTACTTTATGACAAACATGTGGTTTCAAAATTCATGTTTGAGGTATGTGTATCAGTTGCTGTAGAATAAAACAAAAAAGGTTATGTTAACAGACCTTATTTTACTCAGAAATTGAAATATTCTACTCAAAAATGCATAAGAGATTACTTGCATAGGAAATAACCCACGGCTCGAAAATAATTTTTTTATTTTTTTTTTTAGAATTTTTAGAACTTAGGTTAAATGAATAGGAACAAAATTTTCCTCTAGTTGTGCACATGTTCTTGTCCATCACTAGATTAACACAAGACCCTGGTATTGAATCAGATAGAAAACATTTTTTTTTTAGGACGAGAAAACGCCTCTCAGAAGTATGTCTGGGTATCTGAGGGAAGGACCTGGACTGAAGCTCAGAGCTTCTGCAGAGAGAATTACACAGACCTGGCCAGTGTGAGAAATGAGACGGAGCGTCAGCAAATACTGAGTGTCTCACTTGGACATACTGTATGGATTGGTCTGCACAGAAACAGACTGTGGTCAGATCAGAGCAACTCTTCTTTCACATACTGGAAACAAATGGTCCGTGTTGAACTTGCACAGCCAGATAATGGTTTTAACATACCAAAACAGACTGGTAATCAACACTGCACAGCTGTGTCTTTACAACAGTTTGGCCAGTGGACAGATGAACAATGCTTGGACAGTTTGCCTTTCTTCTGCTATAGTGGTGAGCAAATCCTCTACAACTTCTATTACAGTAATTTAAAGATACTATTACAAGGAGAAACAAGGAACACCACTAATTCAACAATAGATTTATCAAATAAGGAACTGTATTGTAAATTCCTTGTGATGTTACTGTCTGATTATCAACACAACTAGTATTTTATATTTACAGTACATAAAATAGTGTAGAGGGATTTTTGGAAATCATTGATTTCACATAAATTTATTTTATAATCACGCTGCACTGACCTTTTTCACATTTGCACAGGTTATACGATGGGGTTGAGAGTGAAATTCACAAGTGTGGAAAGTTTGTCAAAGTCTCAAATTGAAGACTTGGTGATTATACAGGTAAGTACATGGATTTTGTTAATACAGAAGACTCAAAGTTACATATATTTAATTTTAATTTTTGACCATGCCATTTTAAAGGTACACTCTGTAACTTTTGACCCTCTATCAGTTAAAAAACAAAATGTGTTTTGCGGACCCAGGTGAAAAAAAGTAAACTAAAATACACTTTATTTCAATACACTTAGTTCACTTCCATACATAGTGTTCTATTTTCTTCTATTTTCACAATAATTTTGTACTTAATATACTAAAAAAAAAAAAATTTAGTACTTAAGATTAGTATAGTTACCACTTGAACCATACACTTTTAAATATACTCATCAGGCATAGAAAATAGACTTATGAATTATTTAAAATGTAAGAATAATATATAATCAATATATATATAATGTATTTATAATGTATTGCCCACATATTTTTATACATTAAATCATTCATTTCAAATGTTACTGTTAACTACATCATATAAATGGAATATTAAGTATATGTTAATGGTGTTTTACTTGTAAATACATTTCTACTTTATTTTTCATGAAAGTACTTTAAAATAGAACTTAGTGATACTTAGTATATATAAAAATACACTAAACATTTATTGTAAAGCGTTCATAGCACACTTTTAAGTAATGCACTTATAAAACATATTTTGCTTACTTTATCTGACTACACTTAAAATCTCTTTAAGTGTTAGTGCATTTATATTAAGTGTACCTTAGTACCACAGTTGGGAAAATGTACTTCTAGTACAAAAATAATCTATTTTTAATAAAATCAATTTAATTTAATTTAAACTTAGAATGATAAAAGTATGCTAAGATTTACCTCATTTTTAAAGCATTCAAAGCACACTTTTAAGAAATACTCTAATAAAACTCTAGTGGTATAGTATACTTTTTCAAGTGCACTGAAGTACTACTGAAGTAGAAATATACTTAGGAACAATCAAAAATGGTTTTTGGTTTCAGTTATTGAGGTTTTATGAACTTCCTCTAAGACTTGCCAATTTCTGTTATTTTTTGTAATAGAATTTCATCTTAATTATAAACATTGCAGTTTTTTTTTTCTTTTTGGTAGTAATTTTTTGCTTTACTCCCTATCCTGCTAAATATAAACACTTATAATGGCTTACCATAGTGCATCAGAGTAAGAAAAAAAAAACATGTTTTGGAAGAAGTATTGATGTATTAAGTCATTATTTAAAACAGGGTCCCTTAAATCTGGCCTTGGAGGGCCACTGCCCTGCAGAGTGTAGCGCAAACCCTAATCAAACACACCTGAACCAGCTAATCAAGGTCTACAGAGTACAGGTAGGTGAGTTTGATCAGGGTGTGAGATAAACTGGCCCTCCAGGACTGGATTTGAAGAACCCCGATTAAAATTTTGTTCATTTTCAACAAAAAAAAAAAGTTACCAAGTGCACCTTAAAAAAAAAGAAAAAAAAAAAAATATATATATATATACACAACAAGAATATTTTGAAGGATAACGCAAAACAAATCACATTTCAGCTCCAGGAAGAATTTCTGAGACGGGGAATTCCCATTACCATGCATTTGAGGAGCTATCGGAAAATCAGTCCATGAGAGGCAAGGACAGCATCTCTTTCACATAAAGAAAATGGTTTTAGGTTTCAGTTATTGAAGTTTTATGAACTTCCTCTAAGGTTTTCAAAAAAGTATCTCAACTCCTGATTTTACCAATTTCTGTAATTTTCTGTAGTAGAATTTTGATCTTAATTGTAAACAATTTAGTTGTTTTTTTTTTGCTTTTATGAGCATTAATTTTTGTAAGCAATCAAAATGATTTGTTAAATATAGGCCCGGTTTCAAAGCCAGGGTTTAGGCTAAGCCAGGATTAAGCTAGTCCTAGACTAAAATGCACGTTTGAGAAAATATGTCAGTGCCACTGTTTTGTCTAAAGATGAACACCAGTAATGTTTTTTTTTCTAGGGTACGTTCATAACAGCTACTTAAATATCCTAACTGAAATAAGGTTTATAGTCGGCATGAAATCAAAATTGACCCCGTTTACTTTGTTAGTGCATATTACTAGTCTTGTGGTGAACAATTAATCCATGCAAGTTATTACACAGGAAAAAAAAGTTTGTCGTGGTAATCTTTAATCAAAATCTGAAAAGTTACTTCCGGTCTGGAATGGCGTTCCTTCCCAGATGACGTCAGTTTGACGGCTTTGGTTGAAAATCGCTTAAACCACTCCCCTCCAACCGTTAGTCTGCAATGAATGAGAAATGGAGAGGAAGAGCGCTAAAGTAAAACTCTGCCCTCTATTCAATATTCTGCTTCACTTGGAAATACGTCACAACACTGGAGAGAAGTCGTTTGCAACTTCCGGTTCACGGAGACTTTAAGCCTTGTCTGTGAAACCGGGGGATAATGTAATAAACTTCAAAATAAGCTAATCTGTATATGCATTAAAGTCTGCTGCATGTATACTGTATGCAAATCTTATATATTCATTGTGAAGACTACCATAGGAGTTGGGGGCATTTTGAGGAGGGGGGGGCACTTTTATTTAAATACAAATACCTCTTATTTACATTTCATGTCTTCAATAAATGATATAGTTTTTTGAGTTCCAGTCCTTTAATCTAGGTCTTTTCATCATTTGGTCTGATTCTTTATTTCTGAACTTGTCCATAGTAATGGTGGTCGGGAGTTTTCACTGATTTTCTGCAGATTGTATTATGTCAGCAAGTGACTGTCTTGAAAATCACTAATTAAATCAGTAATAAAATATATGATTACCTTCATGAATGAGTTACTGAATCATTTACTCAACCAATTTATCTTACCTTGAGGAGTAATGATGAAGTAGATTAATTAAATCTTAATATAATTAATATACATTGTATAGTATAAAATACTTTTTGTATCATTCCTCATTTGTAGGTAGCTTTGTGTAAAATAATCTGGTGAATAATTCACCAGACTACAAATGTACTTGCTTGTATTTAAGTATTTTTTAATGCACTCAAGTATACTTTTTTTCTCCTGGGTATTACTAAGTGCAAATTTACAGTAGTTCCGCCCACCAATGTCAACCAGGTTAAAATTGGCCCATGTTCTGGTGGCTGCAGTGGTGTAGGCAATAGTGTGTTTGGTACGGAGAATTAGCTTGTGATATGATGGGACTGACTGGGTTTGAATCCGCTTTTTGCCGAGCTCGCTATTTTCCCTTTTCCCATCACATATCACATCAGAAAGGCATTTATTTTCAATAAAAATGAAGAACATTTTCTAAAAGTGGAAGTAAATTGCCTAACGAGTGTTTAATAACGATAAAATCATTTACACTTCTTTTTTTGCATGTGGGATACCATGAAAATAAATATTAGTTCAATAACTTGCCATTCTACCAGTTTTCACCTTTGATATTATAACAGTGATAAGAGTTAAACTTGCACTGACTCTGAAGTATGCGGATGTCCTTTTGTCATGTGCTGTTGCCATGGTGAATCGTAATATCAGAGCTCCATTGATGATGGCTTTTCATAGTCGTGGTGCACAAGCTTAAAGGAGCTGTATGTAAGAAATGTATTTCAATTAATCATAAAATGGCCCTGATATGTCACTAGACATTAAGAAATCATGTTAATTTCAAATACTTATATCACTGACAACAGTAGTCCAGCCAGGATATTGTCTTTTAAAAGTTGTTGTTGCAGCCCTCAACTGATGTTGATGTTGACATGTGTTTTGGCCTGAAGCGCCACCCTCCACCTATCTACCAATCATGAAGTCAGTAGTGTTTCAGCATCCGGGTCGCCAGCTCTGCTCTAGTTACCACAGCTGCAGCGACAAACGTTCCTGCTGGATCCTGTAGCCTATCTGGCAACCTCGAGTCAGGGGGAGGTACACCGCTCTAGTCATTTGAAAGTGATTGCAGTACCAGTTTTGGCCACAATCTTACATACACTTCCTTTAACTCCGAGTCAACCTACTCAGAGTCGATTGAACTAACTCAATTCAGCTGTTCTGAAACAGAAAACTCAGAGTTTCCCATCTCAGAGTAAGTCAACTCAGAGTTCAAGTTTCAACTCAGAGTTGGTTGAACCTCCTTATTGAAACGGGCCCCAGAAGAACAGATTTCCCACTTGCATAGCGCTCAAACTGCGTGCACCTTCCTTCCAGCAAACCTGTTACCTGAATGAAGGTTCGCACCTAACCAATTACCCAAGAGCGACCCCTACTGGACACACACTTACATGACGAAGCTTAAAAAAAATAAAATAAAAAAAATAAAAAAAACGAGGGGCTCTAGGGGGGCATACCTTAAGCAGGGTTGCCAACTCTCACGCATCTGGCGTGACACTCACGCTTTCAGCATCAATCTCACGCTCTCACGCACACGCAAGAAATGTCACGCCAAAATCCATTTTTCTCCCCTCTCAATCCGTTAATTTTCTGTTGATGACTAGACCACAGCGTAGGCTATTAATGACAGGAGAGGAGTTTAAGGCCCTCAGCTGTTACATCTCCCTACAACGTTCTCACTGCAGTCTCTGATCGTTGATTGGCTGAAAACCGTGCACCTGATTCGTCAGTTGCGTGTGAGAAGTTCAGAGAGAGTTCGGAGCATAGGTTCGGAGTCGGAGTCGGCACGTGTGAAAGTTTGGAAGACAATCAAGGTAAGCAAATAATAAAATGTTGAGCCTCGTCACTACAGACGTAGCCTTGCCTAATCAGTCTGTGTGCCGAGACTAAGTTACAGACTTCAACTATAGTTGCAAATGTTGTCTGACGTGCGTTATGATGTGGGCTAGCTAAATTGCTCAATAAAAATAGTCTCATGTAGGGTCCGAAATTAACGCCCGCCAAGCGCCAAATGCGGGTAGATTTTCCGTTTGGCGAGCAAATCTCAAAAGGCTATCCGCCACACTGGCGGGTTAATGTTCATACCAAAATATGAAATTGTCAGCGCGCACGAGCAGAGAGAGAGAGAGAGCCCCGGCCGCGCGCGCGCACTCAATATTCAGAGCGGCCAAAGCGTCAAGCTTCCCCGTACTTTTTGACAAGCGTCTTTGACAAAGCGGCCAGAGCTTCTTTGCAGCTCAAGTCGGCGGCGGTGTGTACGTACAGTTAACGCTCTATTTGTTGACGGCGCTGAGGAAAAAGGATATGTGAAGCTGCTATGGAACGCCAAATGGGTCAAAATACGCCAGTAACCAAACGCCTGGTGCCCAGAAAACGCCGTTATTTGCGGCGTTTTAGACGAAAAGACGGCGCAAAATACGGCGTTTTCACCGCAGAAACGCCGTTAATATCGGCGGTTTTGATCCGACCCAAAACGCCGTTCATTTCGCCGTTTGGCGTTTCATATTACGCCGTCAGTTACGGCGCTTCAGTCTGTCAAAGACGGCGTAAAAAGCGGCGTTTTCTATAATATTCAAACCAGCCCCTCCTTTTACTACACAGCCCAGCCCCATTAAAATACGGTAAGACCTGTGTAGTAGAATGTCGATCCACCTCAAGAGTCCTGTCTTTTAACGCTATTGCAACTGATATTTGGACTTTCATCGTGTGATATTTGTATTTTTTCATTGGGCATGTGTGTATGTGCCTTTTCCTTAATCATATATGCCTAAGTAAAACTTTTATAATCTTTTGTGTACGTTATTGTTTGTGAAAACCACAGAGCTATCGTTTGTTCACGAGTCAGTCTACTCTTTATTTCGTGACAGGAGTTCGAGGTCTCTCTCTCTCTCTCTCTCTCCTTTTCGGTTTTTGTATTATTCTGTTTGGTCTTTTAAATATCTACAACTGTATGTTGCTGACAACTTAACCAACAGGAAATGCTTTATTCATAATGCTTTTTAACAGGCGACCTGGCACATGCTTTAATAGCCTACACGCAACAGCTAAATAGGCTTCTTATTGTTGTGTGCAATGGCTTTGGGTCGGGTTTATTGTTGATTAAAAAACATTTCCTACACAAGCGAGTTTGTTTTCGCCCACTTGATGCAAACCTTGAGCATAATAGCTATAGGTTTCTGACTAACAAAACGGTAATGTAGGCTACATATACATTTCCTTGCTTTGTTCTTAACCTGATGAATTATCTCTTACATCGAGCAATGCTGCTGAATAAATAAATATAAACACATTATTGCGGTTACAGCAAATACACAAGGATTGTCTCCGAAATATTGTCTCCATATTTCCCGACATTATAGCTGTTCTTTGTGTGCTCGTAATTACAATTTCTAGCAGCGCGGTGAGCATTTTTCAGTTCAATCAGAGAATAATCAATTCTGTCAAACTTCCAATAGACAATTCCTAGACCTACAGACAGTTCTGTAATAACTACTGGCACTAGGCCTATATCTTTTTTTACCAGTAGCCTACATATTATTCTTTTTTTATTGGCCTATGCACTTTAATAGATTCAATTAAAAAAATAAATATCTTAAAATGATATCTTAATATTGATCAATGTTTCATCAACACACACACACACATATATACATATATATATATACACATATATATATATATATATATATATATATAATACAGCCTATCGTTAGGCTATTTGACATCAGAATGAACAGGCTAAGGTAGTGCACAATATAGTATTCACTGTAGGCTAAGCGATATCAATGTCCATTTAAGACAATGCGTGATAATAAATAATTTATATGTGAATAATATAGGCCTATTACAGTCTTAGTAGCTATAGCCGATGATGTTCCAGTGCAGAGCATGTGAGCGGAGCGGTAATATTTCCTCCATAGTGAGAGCGCCTCTCTGAAGATTCTCGCTCAGTCCGCTCGTTCAACTCAGAACAGCCCTTTGTGACATGCTGGATCGAAAAAATAAATAAATAAATAAAAATGATATATATATATATATGTGTTGATGAAACATTGATCAATATTAAGATAATTTTTCCAAACCGAAAGAAAGGCTTTATTTTTTTAATTGAATCTATTAAAGTGCATAGGCCAATAAAAAAAGAAGAATATGTAGGCTACTGGTAAAAAAAGATATAGGCCTAGTGCCAGTAGTTATTACAGAACTGTCTGTAGGTCTAGGAATTGTCTATTGGAAGTTTGACAGAATTGATTATTCTCTGATTGAACTGAAAAATGCTCACCGCGCTGCTAGAAATTGTAATTACAAACACACAAAGAACAGCTATAATGTCTGGAAATATGGAGACAATATTTCGGAGACAATCCTTGTGTATTTGCTGTAACCGCAATAATGTGTTTATATTTATTTATTCAGCAGCATTGCTCGATGTAAGAGATAATTCATCAGGTTAAGAACAAAGCAAGGAAATGTAGCCTACATTACCGTTTTGTTAGTCAGAAACCTATAGCTATTATGCTCAAGGTTTGCATCAAGTGGGCGAAAACAAACTCGCTTGTGTAGGAAATGTTTTTTAATCAACAATAAACCCGACCCAAAGCCATTGCACACAACAATAAGAAGCCTATATTTAGCTGTTGCGTGTAGGCTATTAAAGCATGTGCCAGGTCGCCTGTTAAAAAGCATTATGAATAAAGCATTTCCTGTTGGTTAAGTTGTCAGCAACATACAGTTGTAGATATTTAAAAGACCAAACAGAATAATACAAAAACCGAAAAGGAGAGAGAGAGAGAGAGAGAGAGAGAGAGAGACCTCGAACTCCTGTCACGAAATAAAGAGTAGACTGACTCGTGAACAAACGATAGCTCTGTGGTTTTCACAAACAATAACGTACACAAAAGATTATAAAATAGTTTTACTTAGGCATATATGATTAAGGAAAAGGCACATACACACATGCCCATTGAAAAAATACAAATATCACACGATGAAAGTCCAAATATCAGTTGCAATAGCGTTAAAAGACAGGACTCTTGAGGTGGATCGACATTCTACTACACAGGTCTTACCGTATTTTAATGGGGCTGGGCTGTGTAGTAAAAGGAGGGGCTGGTTTGAATATTATAGAAAACGCCGCTTTTTACGCCGTCTTTGACAGACTGAAGCGCCGTAACTGACGGCGTAATATGGAACGCCAAACGGCGAAATGAACGGCGTTTTGGGTTGGATCAAAACCGCCGATATAATACAATGCTGAATAAAGTCGTAGTTTTTGTTATTTTTGGACCAAAATGTATTTTCGATGCTTCAAAAACTTCAAACTAACCCATTGATGTCAAATGGACTACTTTGATGATGTTTTTATTACCTTTCTGGACATGGACAGTATACCGTACAAACACTTTCAATGGAGGGACAGAAAGCTCTCGGACAAATCTAAAATATCTTAAACTGTGTTCCGAAGATGAACGGAGGTCTTACGGGTTTGGAACGACATGAGGGTGAGTCATTAATAACATAATTTTCATTTTTGGGTGAACTAACCCTTTAACGTCTGGATCTGTGCACAGCTGAATCATCAGACTAGGTAAGCAAGCAAGGACAATAGCGAAAAATGGCAGATGGAGCAATAATAACTGACATGATCCATGATTACATAATATTTTTAGTGATATTTGTAAATTGTCTTTCTAAATGTTTCGTTAGCATGTTGCTAATGTACTGTTAAATGTGGTTAAAGTTACCATCGTTTCTTACTGTATTCACGGAGATCAGAGTCATGTCGTTATTTTCATTATTAAACACTTGCAGTCTGTATAATTCATAAACAACTTCGTTCTTTATAAATCTCTCCAACAGTGTGTAATGTTAGCTTTAGCCACGGAGCGCAGCCTCAAACTCATTCAGAATCAAATTTAAACATCCAAATAAATACTATACTTACATGATCCGAAGCATGCATGCAGCATGCATGACGAACATCTTGTAAAGATCCCTTTTGAGGGTTATATTAGCTGTGTGAACTTTGTTTATGTTGATAAACAAAGTTTATAATGATGCCCCAAAATAGGCAGTTAAAAAAATTCATAAAAAAAATATATGGGGTATTTTGAGCTGAAACTTCAGACACATTCAGGGGACACCTTAGACTTATATTACATCTTGTGAAAAATGGTTCTAGGGCACCTTTAACAAAACATTAAATTAATAACATGTAATTAACTTAAGGTTCAGACCAAAGGTTCTATTTAATGTTATAAATTACTCAACTTATAAAATGCCAAAATGGTTATAAGTTTATAAAAAAAATTAATAGACTTAAGCTACCACAATCTGTCCATCCATTGCCCAAGACGCGAGTTTAGAGCTCGACGGGCCTTGTTGTCCATTTCTTTATGGCAGGAATGAGAAACACAGAAGGAGATTGTGGATGTTTGCCCCATGGTGGCGAGGGTAGGCCTCAGCAAGCATCTCGGCGTGCGGGGACCCGTTTTGTGCTGACGCCCCGAGATAACACAGAGGGATCGACGGAGGCGAATCACTTCTTAGGCCAGAGGATTGCGGCAAAGATTCCTCGAGGACGAAAGATTCTTCATCGGACGGGAAGTGCTGTCATGGAACAGAGGCAGGCCTCTGTATATAGGCCCCTACCTCTTATCTTGTTAATTGAGTTGATTAATTGAATGTGCTCCTCCTGTGTTAATTAGGTTAATTATCTGAAAGTGCTCCTCCCGTTTTATACTTTGTTAATAAAACCATTTTTATTGGTATGCTAAAAAAAAGTTTTCTGTTTCAGTATTCATTTCATTTATGTTTAAATGTTGTTTCCTGTCTCATTAACCAATTCTAGCTATGCATTAGTTAATCGGCTGGGCCCAAAATCTGTTCTTCGGCTACAGCACGCACAAAGGACCAATTGCTTCAGTTTCCAAAGCATTCTTTGAAATGTGAGATTATGTGTCTTTAATGTGTATGGAAACTGGAAGCAGTTCAATCAACTCAGAAAGCCCTTATTAGCCGATGCCTGTGATAGATTATGCATTCCCATAACCCTTTGTCAGTCTATCACAGCACATGCAATTGGTGGTTCTATAAAAAGTAATGGAAGTAAATACAGTAGAGTTCCAACCCCCTTGAGATTTGTTGTGCAATTAAGCAAGACTTCTAATCAATGACATTCCATTCTTGACAAAATAAAAAATTCAAGCAAGCATAACATACAGAGTAAACAATAAGTCTATTTCAGACTTTTTACTGTACAATTTGTGTTCACTGAATATTGGATACCTATAAAATAGATGAAAATGGATCAGACTAATGCAATGTAGGTGCTTTACCTGTGTTACTGCATACCTAGAACTCTGGAAAGTTATTGTTTTCTTTACATTATTAGAATGTTTTTCTTTCTTGCATCCCTGTGACTTGTGACTGGATTTTATGTGTGACTAAAGTATAACATNGGCATGCAATTCATTTTTAAAACGTATTGTATGATGGAGAAAATTCTGTATTGCTTTTACTAAAAATAAAGCTGCATCTGATTATGCTATGTTAGCTACTTGACAAAATAGTGTTTTTCTCTGAAGCATGGTACTCGCAAAAAATCAAGAAAATTAGATTTAAACAATAAGACTAAACGTGTTTAGCTACATAACTATATATTAGTTTTCTGTCAATAAATATATCAAAACAGTGTCACAGATCCCTGGCTCCTTGGACTCCAATTCCCATGATCCTCCTGTCTCCACACCTGCACTCACTTTCCTCGTCATCTCCCCATCATCACCGATCATCATCACCTGGACTTCCTCGTCAGCACTCCCTATATATATGGACTCACTCCCTTCACTCCTTGTCTGTTCTTAAATGTNTCTGGAAAGTTATTGTTTTCTTTACATTATTAGAATGTTTTTCTTTCTTGCATCCCTGTGACTTGTGACTGGATTTTATGTGTGACTAAAGTATAACATGAAAACACTATTATAGGCTAATAAGCTTCTTAAAGGAACATTCCAATTTTTTTGAAAATAGGCTAATTTTCCAGCTCCCCTAGAGTTAAACAGTTGAGTTTTATCGTTTTCGAAACCATTCAGCCGATCTCCGGGTCTGGCAGTACCACTTTTAGCATAGCTTAGCATAGTTCATTGAATCTGATTAGACCGTTAGCATCAAAGCAGCAAAGTTCCTTGATTATTACGCTGGAATGAGAGTATAGTTCCTAGCCATATCGGCCTAGAAAAGCACAACTTTTCATTTTCCGTCGGTCTTAGTACACAATGTAACTACAGAAGTGTCAAGTTTTAAATAGGAAAAATATTGAAACTCTTTGGTCATTTTTGAGCGAGATGCTATTGGTCTAATTGGTCAAGATTGTGTTCATCAGAAAGAAGAAAGTCATATACACCTAGGATGGCTTGAGGGTGAGTAAAGCTTGGGCTAATTTTCATTTGAAAGTGAACTAATCCTTTAAGATTTTGTAACCGAACAAAACTGACTGTCATTGAGATCTTGTAATCAAATAAAACTGACGTCACTGAGATTTTGTAAAGAAAAAACATCCATCATTGAGATCTCATCACAGAATAAAACCGATTGTCAATTAAATCTCTCAATGCAAAAAAACCCAACCGTCTTTGAAATCTCATAAAGCAACAAAACTAATCGTCATTGAAATCTTACAATGAAACAAAGCTGGCCATCATTGAAATCTCGTAATGGAAACAAACTGACTGTCTGACTGAAATCTCATCAAGGAAAAAACAGTCGGTCTTTGAAATCTTGCAAAGGAACAAAACCGACTGTCGTTGAAATTGTGTAAAGGAAGAATACCTACTGTCATTGAAGACTCATAACAAAACAATTCTGGCAATCCTTGAGATCTCGTAGCAGAATAAAACCAACCACCATTGAAATCTCAAAACCGAACAAAACAGACTGTCATTGAAATCTCTTAACGGAACAAAACTGACCGTCATTGAAAACTTATAATGAAACAAAACTGACCATCTATAAAATCTCATAGTGGAAATAAACCAACTGTCTTTGAAATCTTGTACAGGAACAAAACCAACCATCATTGAAATATTGTAAAAGAACAAAACCGATTGTCTTTAAAATCTTGTAAAGAAACAAGCTGACTGTCTTTGAACTTTCGTTACAGAAAAAAAAAAAAAAACATCATCGACATCACGTAATGGAGCAAAACCGACTGTCACTGAGATCTCGTAAAGGAACAAAACCGACTGTCATTGAAATCTTTTAATGAAACAAAACTGACAGTCACTGAAATCTCATAACCCAGCAAAACCGACCATTATTGAAATCTAATAACAGAGCAAAACTTACCGTCACTGAAATCTTATAACCCAGCAAAACCGACCATTATTGAAATCTCATAACAGAGCAAAACTGACCGTCACTGAAATCTTATAACCAAATAAAACTGACCGTCACTGAAATCTCATCACAAACCAAAACCAACAGTTTGAATTGATGAATCGACTGTCATTGAAACCTCATAACGGAATAAAACTGACCATCAAAGAGATATTGTAA
The DNA here is from genome assembly GCA_003731715.1 of Anabarilius grahami. NCBI lineage: Eukaryota > Metazoa > Chordata > Actinopteri > Cypriniformes > Xenocyprididae > Anabarilius > Anabarilius grahami. The sequence continues at coordinate 4,221,734 of RJVU01035392.1, forward strand.
CTGAACAAAACCGACCATCATAAAAATCTTGAAATGGAATAAAACCAACTGTCAATAAAATCTTAAGGTGAAACCGACTGTCATTGAATTTTTTTAACTGAACAAATCTGACCGTCATTGAAATCTCGTAATAAAACAAAACGGACTTTCTTTGAAATCTCATTAAAGAAAAAAGGAACAAAACCAACCGTCTTTGACATCTCATAACAGAACAAAACTGACTGACTGAAAACCAACCATCACTGAGATCTCGTAACCGAACAAAACCAACCATCATTGAAATGTCATAACTGAACAAAACCGATCCTCATTGAAATCTCGTAATGAAACAAAACCGACTGTCTTTGAACTCTCATAAAAGAACAAAGGTACAAAACCAACCGTCTTTGAAATCTCATAACAAAACAAAACTGACTGACTTTACCATTTTTGAAATCTCATAACGGAACAAAACCAACGACCATTAAAATCTGGCCATTATTTAAATGTCGTAAAGGAACAAAATCAACTCTCACTGAAATCTCATAAATGAATAAAACAGACGCCATTTAAATCACATAACAGAACAACACCGATCCTCATTGAAATCTCATAACTGAACAAAACCAACGGTCACTAAAATCTTGTTGAAATGTGAATTACATGTTAATAGTTTTTTCAAGACATGAAATCAGTGTCTAAACTTCACTGACCTAATTCAGAGCAGCGTCATGACAGGTATGAAAGTGAGGCTGTTTTCAATGGTATCTGCTAAAAAGCTGTATAAACCTCATAGACCACTTTATAATTTTCCACCGCTCATTTTTTCAGGAGTTTTTTGTCTACTGAAATTTAAAGAAATATATTTTTGTAGTGTTTCGCAAGCAGAAAAATCTTATTACTTGTTTGTCTTTACTCAAACAAACAAATTGTACTGCTATCAGGAGATGTTGTCAGTGCATGATTAACAAACAGGAAATCTGACTCTTTGTTGACTTAATTAGACTGATCAGAATTAGGATCAGTCATGATTCTGCAGAAATCATAAGCCACATGTTTTTCAGTTGCAATGTTCTCTGTGACTTATAGGAAATATGTTGACATACAAACAATCTGCTTTTTAATTTAATGAGAGAAATATTGCTGAGGTGGATCAGGTCAGAGGTGTGCGCATGCTTGTGGTTAGACCTGTGCAGACTTGTTTTATCCTGAAGGCAAACATCCTTAAAGTTCAAAATGCAGACATATGTTTTACAACATACTCTTCGAAGAAGTACATGTGTATGTGCGTAACAGCACTTTAAGATGTCTGCAGTGTCTGGCCTCGGTGACTACTGAACAAGAAACTGCCACTTCATTAATAATGCAAGATCGAGTCTTAACTCAAAACATGAGTGGTGTTAACGTGCATAAATCACCAACTCAACTGATATAATGGGTTCTGGGTGGTTGCTAGTCAGTTGCCAGAATATTCTGGGTCTTTTTTTAGGATGTTAGAAAACCTTCAAAATAATTTTATTTTTGGAGGATGTAATACAAATAAACAGAATTAGAGGCTCTCAAATGAAAAGAATGGAACACAAAAATGCTTCTGAAATATTTTGACTGTTAAAGATCCCGATAATCAGATTTGGTGCAAGACTTTCTACAAAAGATCAGAGAAGTGGCTTTCTATGGTGAAAAAAAACACAAAGCCACTCTTATGACCCCGGTGAGCCCATTCAGTAAGCACGATTATGAACAGATTCCGTTTCAAATCCTTGATAACACAAGGATCTGGGTTTGCGTTTTGTCCAAAGCAGCCCGACATCTGTAGTCACTAAAGAGAAACCCTATAAAACGTGTTAACTTGGCGAAGGATGGCGCCAACAGATGCTTCACATAAAACGGAACTGAAAGGATGATGTCACCATGTTACAATGTCATTGTGATACAAATTTGCTCTGTGTGATAGAAGCAGGTGAAAGGGGAATTACAGTCTGAAAACAAGCCAAGACAGCATGATTCTGGAATTGTCTCGGCAGGAGAGTTTGTGAAACAGCCGTCTTCCATTTCCACCCCGAAACCTCTGATAAAACTTATTACAACCAGACCAGAGAGGATGGGATGTGCTCATTTCTTTCATATGAGAGTGCTTCTACAACTTTTGATACTTTTGGGCATTTTACAATGCAATTTTTCATTACATTTCATGTAATATATTGCGTCTGATAACATTCCAGGAAATGACATTTAAAACATTTTTGGAATAAAATTAGATTTAGATTTGTTTACAAAAAAAACTGAAAAAACTGAAATAAAATATTCTAATTAAATATATTTTATTCAAAATAAATATTTTCAAATATTTAAAAGAATTATTTATTGAGTTCAATAAAATGAAAGTCTGAGTTGAGTACAAGGGTTAAAAAATAAGTTGAAAAATAATGAAGGCATAGTGAATAATTTCCTAGACTTTAATGTGACACTCATAAAAAAAAAGAAAAATAAGGTATGTTCGTTTCATAAAAATCCACTTTTCAGACATAAAAGTGACCGAAGATGGAAAAAAAACGCAAACACTGATAATATTACAAACCAGCTGTAAAGGAAAGCAATGTAGGAGCAAAAGCTGTATGCAGAAAATGAGCCCAGACAACAGATAATTAGACAGAATACAATAAACAAAGAGAGGCTTTTATTGAAGCTGAAAATATAATACAATTCTTTTTACAAAATATTTACACAGTAAATGGATCATTAAAAACAATAACAAGAAAAAGAATTGATTACATGTCAAAAATTATAATAACAGTGAATGAGAAGTGTACAGTTTCCATCATTACACAGGCCATGAGGATTATATACCTCAGTAGCCCCACTATGCAAAAAAAGTTTGATTGCAATTACACAACACGTGCACCAGTGACCTGCACTGTAACATACATTATCACTACTGAAGAACAGGTCTTCATAAGTCCCCTACAGACCTGGGCATTCACACCAGCAATCTTTGTCAAATTTCCATCTCATTGAAAATGAATGAAATCGCTGCAGTGTGAACAGCCCTAAATGCTGAATGTGCAGCATCAGTCATGGGTCTACTCTGTATAGTTCAGGCCCTTCAATGCTTCATCAAACAAAATACAAACATGTCCATCTAGCTCTAGTACAGTAAAGTCCAGTAAACGTTGGTTACTACATTTTTATCATATCATAAAAGTGCCTCTGAACTTAAACTGCTAATGTAAGAAGATATGTGCACATTTATTTTGAAATATTTAGGGCATTAAAGGAATCTTCCAAATTTACTACACGTTCTAGCAACAACACCTGTGACGCGCTGTCTATTACCAGTTCTTCCACACATTCCCATGACTAAAAGGACAAATAAAGGTGCAATATGTAAGATTTTTGCAGTAAAATATCCAAAAACCACAGTGTTATATATTTTGTTCACTTGACTACATACAATATCCCAAATGTTTCCAACTATTTGTAAATCGTGAAAGAATTGCAATTTTAACCAAGGCTCCGGGACGTGTGAGGAGTCGACTGTCAATTACGTCATACCCCCATTAACCCTCTGTCTGCCTCGGTTTCCGGTTTTATTTTGTAGAAACCATGGAAACACCAAAGACGCTTTATGTATTACATGTTTTAATAGACAAGAGAACAACTGTTTTGATATATTTATAGACAGAAAACTAATTGTTGTTATATAGCGCAACATGTTTAGTCTTATTGTTTAAATCTAATTTTCTTGATTTTTTTGCGAGTACCATGCTTTACCATGCCTCAGAGAAAAACACTATTTTGTCAAGTAGCTAACATAGCATAATCAGATGCAGCTTTACTTTTAGTAACAGTAATACAGAATTTTCTCAATTATACAATACGTTTTAAAATTAATTGAATGCCATTTATCAACACAAGCCATCCAGCATTTAATATATTCTAAAATCGATCTATCTTACTGCAGTGTGCAACAAGTGTCTCACATCAGCCACCATGAAAGGATGAGTACCGTTATAACATAATTTTCAACGCACTCAAATGTATCTAATATGATAAACAGAGCTGCATCACCTCATATTCATGACCAGAAAAGCGGAAGCTGCGCCGGTGACTGCGGCATAATAAAAGTTCTGTTGGTCGTGAGGCGTGTGTTGCGCAATCGCTCCAGAGGCCTCATTCATCTCCCACAACACTCGGTCCTGCTCTGCTTCATTCTACAATAACGTTAATAATTGCATCTATGAACATGATTTCTTCCCGAGTCCTATCCCTATTCTTTTGCACCATCCATTGAGGTGACTTCAGACCACATGTCCCAAGATTCCGCGCTCAAACTTGGCATCATCAAGCTACGCCTTTGTTTTGAATAGGCCTCTAGCGGACAGAAATCATACATACTGCACCTTTATACCCTTAGGAATCACTTCCCTCATAGACTTCCATTGTAAGTGCATTACAGTTAATGCAGTTTTTGCTTGTTTTTAAGCTCATAATTATCTTTTGTGGTAATCAATAGCATGTCACTGTTTTTGTTTAATCTTTTAAAATCTTTAATTTTGTAAAATAATTTATCTAATGGCACAACATGGTATTTTGCTCAAAAAATGGCTATGTTTTCCTAACATTATCGATACTGCCAAAAAATACAAATAATAAATAATCAAGTACACAATACGTACGAAAAATATTTTAAGGCCAGAATTTCCTGCTTTTCCTGAGTGCTGAGAGTCAATGTTTTGCAGATGAGTAGCACCAGTCATTTTCAGTATATGGTTAAGTGGCGCAGATGTAGCATCTTGAGTCACAGACTGAGTAGATACACAGTATCTGCTTGAAACCACAGAAAAGTGTTTAATCCAGTGGTCAGATATGGAGACCACATATCTGACACTTTACCTGATATTAAAAAGAACCCTGCTTGAATAACTATACTAGAGATTGATTGGTTTAAAACTGGGGTACAAGCAAAGACTATAGATATAGAAAGATGGTTCACTCCTATTAGTTATGAATGGGAGAAACTGCAACACGCAATATGGCGGTATACGTCCCGCCTTCTAAGTAAAAGAGCCAATCGCTGACTGGTAAAGTCATCGGGTCACTGCAGCTGCCATTAGAAGCTTCGGTTCCCATATAGCACTTTTCCACTGCGTGGAATGACTCGGCTCGGTACGGAACGGCTCATTAGGGGCTGGCTGCAGACTTATGGGGCGAGTGGAGCTCCACTCAAGGGCGGAAATACTTCACCTCCACTAGTGGAGCTTGCTACAGCTATGGCCACTGGGCATGCGCACATCAATATTGCATCATTTAATTACTGTATTTGCATTATTGTAGTGTAGGTTTAGGATTGGGGTAGGTGTAGACGTTAGTAAAACACAATCTGATACGTAGTAATTTTATTAATTGTTATTTTATTGTGAGATTTTGCCTCACTATGTTTTTTTAACACAAGCCATCAAAACATAGATTACGCCTAGTCGTCATGCAACATCAGCTAACACTGGTGAGACAAAATTATTCAAGTGGAGGTGACGTATTTCCTGTTCGAGAGTGGAGCTCCACTCGCCCATGGTCTGCAACCAGACCCTCCTCCAATGGCTCGGCTTGCTTTACTTTCAGTTTGCTTTTCCACTGCAGTTAGTACCGCTTCAAAGTGGGTGGGATTATAGACTGATTGTTACAGTTGCACCGCCTCTACCGCCGTGGATCCGCTCCTCGTCTACCAACGAGTCTGCACCTCATCTACTGACCACGATACAGCCATTTCTTTTTTCAAGTTGCGTACGATGGTCGTTTAAAGCAAGTTGTTTCCTGAACAAATGATACTGCGGTGGCTGTTACTGACTATTTAAATCTAGCGAGTTTGGTGTCTCGTGTTTCAAATCCAATGACGCTGGTAGTGACGATCCTCTCTGACCAATCAGTGATCTGCAGTGTTTACACGTCACATTTAGTATCGGTATGGCTCGCTTGGAACCTCAAATGAAGTGGTACTATTTAAGCGAGCTGTACCATTCCATACCGAGCCATCCCATGCAGTGGAAAAGCGCCATAAAAGTGAGCCGTATCAAGCCATACCGAACCGTCCCATGCAGTGGAAAAGCGCCAATAGAAACCTGAGACTTGCGCTTAGGACTGCACATGCGCATTGGCTCTTCTAGCCTGAAAATTAAACTTTTTTAATGATCATAATAACAACATTTATGGGACAGTTCATGTCAGATTTTAAATATGTTATTTAACTGTAAGTTTTTGAAATTTTAGGTTTTCCCCATTCAAATAGATAGGACTTGGTCTTGGATGCCCAATGGAGGCATTGCAAATATGGCAGAGTGAACAGACTTTCCTTGAAAGGGACTTTGGTAAAAGTTGCACAAAGTGTGTGAAAAAGATGAATGAAATTGCTAGTTATGCCTAGTTGTACCCATGATTCATCGATACAGGGCTGCAGAACAACCGAAAAAATCCATGCCAATGTATCGTGGGTATCCCTCCAGCACCCTCACTTCCACTGGGTCAAACTTCCAGTACTGCTTCCCTCTTAAGAAGTGGGCGAAGCCTGTGGAGAGATAAGGAACAAAGAATGACTTTTGAAACTCTTTTTTCCAGATTAACCTTTGTAATTTCAAAAACATTTAAGAAACAATGACTACAATTGCATGCACCTTAATAATGCGTTTATAATGAGATTTAGGCAATACTGTAATCAATTTGATCTAAGTATTGTGTTTACACGAGATAAAGTTGAATCAATCTCATAATCATAGTAACCATAACCATAGTAAAATATGTGGCTTTAAACGCAACAAACAAGCATGTAAACATTTTAATGGCATCTATTCCACTCTGACCAAAGTGTGCATGTGCTTGTGACGTACAAGGATGACGTTGTCAGGCACAGATTTGTTAGTGGTAAAGAAAGTATTACATTTTTGGGTTGGCTGAAGAAACTGAGTTCATCTTGACAACGTTGCATGACACAAATATAATAAAGTATAGTGATGGTCAAAACATCCAAAGGAAGACGTTTGTAGATTAAAACCAGTAACACACCGATTGTATGAGAGTTCATTATTCATGCTGTGCATTTGGGGTGTGTGAATAAAGGCAGTCAAAATAATCACTCTTCTTAATGAATAATCAGAATAACGAAACTGCATGTAAACGGTGAAGAGGTTTGCTCGCGTCATGTAACATCTAGTCCTTACTCTCATTATTGGAAATAATCACATCATTGTTGCACATGTAAACGTAGTCCATGTCTCTGACAATCGTACCGAATCGGTCCTGGAAAGCAGCGTCAATGTCACCCGGTATGCCTCTCCAGTCACTCATGCTGCGAGGGTGGATGCTGTCGACACGGTTTTCCTTCAGGTTGAATCGCCAGTAGCTTCCTTTTTTGAAGAAGTAGATCTTCTGGGCCTTATCTTCTCCCCACATAAGGGCTGCCTGGATGTCGTTCACTGCTAGACCCAGTCGGCGTACAGAGTCCGGCCCTGTGATCTGCCGTTCTGCGTCAAACACCCAGTAACTCTGGCCTGCAGAAAGAATAGTGTCATAATTGTAAAACATGATAATTTTCTTGTAATATGCACAAATACAACAGAAAATGACTGTTTACATAAAGAAAATCCAGCCAAAACAAATATGCACATTTCCTCAAACCCCACCCAGTCTCTTTCGCTGGTATCTTCATAATTGAAATTTTTGGACAATTCTTTGTAAATATTATTTGTTGGGGTCATTCCCAGATCTCTCTTGTAGTCAAATGTGTTTGAGTAATTTGACACTGCTTCATGCTAAAAGATCGAGTTTGCTTAGAGCAATTTCTTCATGATACACTACCATTAATTAATTAATTCATTCATTTCATTCCACTTAATCACTCACTCATTGAAAGACAGTTTTTTTTATTCAGCAAGGATGTTAATTTGATCATAAGTGAGAGTAAAGACATTTACAGTGTTACAAAATATTTCTATTTCAAATAAATGCTGTTGTTTTGGACGTTCTGTTCATCACAGTTTATAAATATGATAATAATTGTTTCTTGAGCAGCAAATCAGCATATTAGAATGATTTCTGAAGGATCATGTGACACTGAAGACTGAAGTAATGGCTGCTGAAAATTCAGATTTGCCATTTGAAATTGTAATAATAATCCCTGATATTACCGTTTTTACTGTATTTTTGATCAAATAGGAGTCAGACTTGGTTAGCATAACATACTTTTTTAAAACAGTAAAAAAAAAAAATTCTGACCCACCCAAAACTTTTGTACATCTTATTTAGTTTGAGACAATTTACCTTNTTTAAAACAGTAAAAAAAAAAAAAATCTGACCCACCCAAAACTTTTGTACATCTTATTTAGTTTGAGACAATTTACCTTGGAAAAACCAGATATTTCCAGACTTGTCCTCAAAAGCAGCATCAATTTTGCCTGGGATTCCTCTCCAGTGCCTGGATGCCAGTGCTGGATATCCAGCCTGGAGTTTACCATTACGGATCCGCCACACATAACCCGACTTAAAGAAAAACAGCTCGCCTCGGATCATGGATACAGCATCGAAGTCGGTTTGGCAAGCATCAGGCTGGGAAGATAGGAAATAAGAAATAAAAAGAGAATGAGAAGGATTCCCAAGATTTCCAAGATCAGACAGAATCAGCCATATAACTCACCACTGTACTTTCAATCTCATTGGTCTCTGGGAGTTTGGGAGGTCTCTCTTCCTTCTTCCTTCTATCATCTGAATGTTTGGATCCATAGAGGGACTGTATGCCTCTCTTGTCATCTTCACTCAGTTGGAGCGGGTAGGAGAAGGTGTAGAAAGGCGCCATCACTGCGCCTGGTTCCATGGAGTGTTGCAATCCTAAAACATGACCAATCTCATGAGCAGCCACCTGGAGGAGGTCAGTACCTATTAGAAAGAAAGAAAGAAAAATAAATAAATATTTCTGAAAAATGGCACTGAGTGATTCAACTGATTCATTTAAGCACAATGATTCCTTAGAAACAAGTGACTGACTTTATGACAGAGCATTGAACCATTCTCTGAACTGATTCGTTCAAAGCCACTGATTAATTCAGGTACAAAACAAGTGACTGGCTTTATGAGCGTGTCCTTTAACTATTCACTTAAATGATTCAAAAACACTGGTTCAGTCAGGAACGAAACACCACTACCGTGTGTTTCTCAGAGATGTGCAAATGCTGATTTTGCTTGGACTTCATTAGATCATTTCAAATATTTTCGCACAGTAAAAATGGACAAAGTAACTTGAAAATAATTAAAACGTAAAAATACATTAGTTAAAATGCACAAGTAAGTTATTCAAACTTTCTTTTCTTAAATAGTTGAATAACGCCATGCTATTCCAATTGTGCTGTTATTATCAATATAAGCATGCTTGGAAAACAAAAGCGCTCTTGTTCGTGTAACATTGCTTATTTATACACTGTAAAAAATATTTTCATGATTTGTTATCACCAAGATAAAAAAAAAAGAAAGATCCACACACGAGAATGAAGTCAAAAAAGCTCCAACGAATTTATTATCCAGAGGCCTCAAAAAGTGCAAAAGTCAGTTTTTTTAGTCCCAGCTGTCTCTCGTTAATTAGCCTTGTTTGCCCCTTTGTTTGCTCTGTATATATTCCCGGTGTTCTCCCTCAGTCTTTGTTGGTTGTTGTCAATGTATCTCATCCATGTTGTGCCATGTATGTTGATCTCCTGCGTTTGCTGATTAAAGTCCTTTTGATTGGAGCTCCATCGTCAGCGTGTGTTTCCCTAAACCAGGGGTAGACAAGTTCGGTCCTAGAGAGCCGCTGTCCTGCAGAGTTTAGCTCCAACCCTGAAAAAACACTTTCACCTGCCTTTAGCCTTAGTAATCCTGAAGAGCCTGATTAGCTTGTTCAGGTGTGTTTGATTAAGGTTGGAGCTTATCTCTGCAGGACAGCGGCTCTCTTGGACCGAACTTGCCTACCCCTGCCCTAAACCATGCAGTGTGACAATCACAACATTTTTTTCTTTTGTCAAATCAACTTAAATTAATGTGGTTCGGATAACAAACAGGTGCTGGTCATATAAGTAGAATATCATCAAAAAGTTTATTTATTTCACTAATTCCATTCAAAAAGTGAAACTTGTATATTATATTCATTCATTACACACAGACTGATATATTTCAAATGTTTATTTCTTTTAATTTTGATGATTATAACTGACAACTAAGGAAAATCCCAAATTCAGTATCTCAGAAAATTAGAATATTACTTAAGACCAATACAAAGAAAGGATTTTTAGAAATCTTGGCCAACTGAAAAGTATGAACATGAAAAGTATGAGCATGTACAGCACTCAATACTTAATTGGGGCTACTTTTGCTTGAATTACTGCAGCAATGCGGCGTGGCATGGAGTCGATCAGTCTGTGGCACAGCTCAGGTTTTATGAGAGCCCAGGTTGCTCTGATAGTGGCCTTCAGCTCTTCTGCATTGTTGGGTCTGGCATATCGCATCTTCCTCTTCACAGATTTTCTATGGGGTTAAGGTCAGGCGAGTTTGCTGGCCAATTAAGAACAGGGATACCATGGTCCTTAAACCAGGTACTGGTAGCTTTGGCACTGTGTGCAGGTGCCAAGTCCTGTTGGAAAACGAAATCTGCATCTCCATAAAGTTGGTCAGCAGCAGGAAGCATGAAGTGCTCTAAAACTTCCTGGTATACGGCTGCATTGACCTTGGACCTCAGAAAACACAGTGGACCAACACCAGCAGATGACATGGCACCCCAAACCATCACTGACTGTGAAAACTTTACACTGGACCTCAAGCAACGTGGATTGTGTGCCTCTCCTCTCTTCCTCCAGACTCTGGGACCCTGATTTCCAAAGGAAATGCAAAATTTACTTTCATCAGAGAACATAACTTTGGACCACTCAGCAGCAGTCCAGTCCGTCTTCAGCCCAGGCGAGACGCTTCTGACGCTGTGTGTTGTTCAAGAGTGGCTTGACACAAGGAATGCGACATCTGAAACCCATGTCTTGTATACGTCTGTGCGTAGTGGTTCTTGAAGCACTGACTCCAGCTGCAGTCCACTCTTTGTGAATCTCCCCCACATTTTTGAATGGGTTTTGTTTCACAATCCTCTCCAGGGTGCGGTTATCCCTATTGCTTGTACACTTTTTTCTACCACATCTTTTCCTTCCCTTCGCCTCTCTATTAATGTGCTTGGACACAGAGCTCTGTGAACAGCTAGCCTCTTTTGCAATGACCTTTTGTGTCTTGCCCTCCTTGTGCAAGGTGTCAATGGTCGTCTTTTGTACAACTGTCAAGTCAGCAGTCTTCCCCATGATTGTGTGGCCTACAGAACTAGACTGAGAGACCATTTAAAGGCCTTTGCAGGTGTTTTGAGTTAATTAGCTGATTAGAGTGTGGCACCAGGTGTCTTCAATATTGAACCTTTTCACAATATTCTAATTTTCTGAGATACTGAATTTGGGATTTTCCTTAGTTGTCAGTTATAATCATCAAAATTAAAAGAAATAAACATTTGAAATATATCAGTCTGAGTGTAATGAATGAATATAATATACAAGTTTCACTTTTTGAATGGAATTACTGAAATAAATCAACTTTTTGATGATATTCTAATTATATGACCAGCACCTGTAATACTTTGAGTTTCTGTTGATTAAACCAAGCGCCTTCATTGTATTAACTTAAATTTTTAATTTCAATGAACTCAAAATTAAGGCAACCAGGTAACTTACTTTAAGTTAAACCAACAATTATTTTTTACAGTGTAAGTACTAGACTAACTAAATTATAAGCACTTGACAAACTAAAGCTACTAAATTGTTAAAAAAAAGTATATATTTTTACATGTATTGTCTCAACTACACTGAAAAAAAATGGTGCAGAAACAATTTTCACTCAGAAATGGCTACATTTCACAAATACAAAGTAACATCAATTAACACATTTAATTAAATGTGAAATTTTGAAAGAGTATGTTTTACAAGAAAATACTATAATAATCTTTGTTTTATTTACAACTATGAAAAATCATTTTATTTATTTATTTCAGTCCAGGAAACTCACTAACCCATACTGTTGCCCACTGTCCAAGACTCATCGTAGTCAAAGTGAATTTCTCCCTCTCGGTATGTTCGGGGAAAGAAGGCATGAGCCAGAATTCCTCCTGGGCCATCAAAAGGAAGATTGTCTCCATGCCGGTACCTGAATGTGAAACACAGTCTCTCAGGCAACAGAACAATACCAATGATTCTCATTCTCTTATTTCATCAACATACCTAATGAGCTGATCACTGACAAGAGTTTTATAAGCACATTTCGTATGGAATAGTTAAATGAGGGTGAGAATAATGGCCTGCATAGAGGCACTGCTGTAATACCATGCAACCGTGCCACATTCTAGTGTACTGTAACTGTCACACCTCAGTAACTTTCCTGATTCCCTTGTTTTTAATGGGATGCCAAATTCCACCCTGGAAGAATGGTACTGAATAAACCAAACCCCAATTTTCCATTGTGAAATGTCAAGGTTAAATTACGCACTAAGCCTTGCAGGATCATAGATCTTTAAATCTGGCAGATCTGAAAGGTCAAAGAAGGCTACTATTCTGGCTGAAACCAACCCTCAAATGTTCAGTCAACTGCTATCCCATTGATGGAATCTGAGATTGAGTTAGAACAAATGAAATTGACATACCTAGAGCTCCACACTTCACTACATAAATCAATCCCCAGATGTTTCCCTTTATGCAAGATGGATCTAGATATTTCACTCTGCTTTGAAGAAAAGCGGTAACCCTCATTGGAGATTCAAATGTGTGTATCTCAGAAACATAATAACTGTATATTAGTGCTTTAACAGGAAGCCAAGTTTATAGGAACTTTAGTTTTCAAACTGAGAAGATGAAGGGCTGCAGGGAGAGAGCTTAAACAAAACAAAATATCCTGTTGATTTTTTTCCCCATTAAGACATTTAGGGGACTTGTCTGTATGCCAAATCAGAGCATGTGACCTACTCCATCATGCACTGTTTCAAGCATTGAATTAAAAAAAAAAAAAAATCAGCTTTCTAATGACAATTATTGTTTATACTCCAAATCATTATCCATAATCATTAAGATATAGTCAAATGAGTTTTTGAGGAAATGGCTTCTAGAGATTTCAAATATATTAAACAAGACATCAGTAACAGTTAAGTAAAAAATATCCTTATATTTAACAACTGTACTGTTCTCTCTTCACTAAAGCTTTTTTCTACCGAACTACCGTAGGAAATTAAATGATTAAAACTTACACGGACCGACTTTCCTGAGGTAACATCAGGTGGCATTTTGTTCACAAGCTGTTTTATTGACGTCTTTCCATGGTTCAAACTCTGATTAGGTTATTACATGAGGGACTAGAAAGTAAAGTTCATTGGGACAAAACATTATGTTGGCTTGACAAAGCCGTACGAAAGTTATATAAGCTTTAAATTTAGTTAAGTGGAAAGAAAGAAAGAAAGACATGAATAAGCATGTTTTGCTAGCATGTTTTAACAGGTTGCTATAGCATGAATTAACATGTTGCTAACATGTTTCAGCACATTAGCATGTTGCTAGCATGTGTTAACCATTTTTAGCACATTGCTAACATGAATTATCATCTTGCTAACATGTTTTAACATGTTGTAAGCATGAATTGACGTGTTGTTAGTATGTTTTAGCATGTTGCGAGCATAATTTAACATGTTGTTAGTGTTTAGCATGTTGCTAGCATGTTTTAGTATGCTGTCCTAGGATATTCATTAAGCTTTGCTAATGTTAGACAGCTTAAATAAGTCTTATTGTAAAAAAGTCTTGACCCCCTTATCGAAAGTCAGAGACTTTTCACAGATTTGATACATGCGTTTAACAAAAATCATAAGTCGCCTCGGTTAGAAAAGATAAAGCAACCAGAGTCAGAACAGTCTGAAGTGCCAAAACGACATCTATCATTCGAATTTTGAAATACAACTGACATAATTTGAAAAAATATATACATCAAAAAATAACATAATGCACCAAGCATACAAGTTTTTTTTTCCATATAATCGAGTTTCTCCACAAGCGAGTGCAAAATGATAGAGCGAGTCATGTGTTCAGTTGAGGGGGAGGGGGGGGAATCAAACTGCGCTTTGTAGTAATAATCTGCTTCAACTAAAGTCATGCTTTTTAACATTCAGGATAGTTTTTCAAAAAGAAAAAGAAAAGAAATTGTGGGACTTTGAGCCGCAGTGTTGCATGTCCATATGTAGAACTAAACCCCACAGGTGTTCCAAGTTATGACTTTTCTTACTATGGGAATTTAAGAAGTAACACACGTGCATGAATGGACGTGCAGTGTAAATTTTCGACCTATAATCCTAAACCGACACTCTCTCTAATCTCCCACTTCTAGAGGAGATGAAAAGAGTCTGTGTTTGACTAGTGAAGAGGAAACTTTTCCTCTTTGTGTCAATGAACACACATCTCTCAACTGACAATGTGGTTTTACCAGCTCAGTGAAATGAGAGGCCAGAGAAACAAATTTCATCAAGAATATACAGAATATAAAGTGAAAGTGAGCTAAATTGAAAGTAGTAGCTAAATGTGTTATTTTCACTGCAATGTTATCTTTGATGAATCTTGGGATGTAACTTGCAAACTTTAAAGGGGTCATCATAACATGCTGTCAAATGTGATTAATCACATCCAAAATAAAAGATTGTGTTTACATAATATATGTGTGTGTACTGTGTATATTTATTATGTATATATATACATAAACACACACACACACACACACACACGCATATATATATTTAACAAAAATATATTTATTTATATATAAATCGCAATTAATCGTTTGACAGCACTACTTTTAAAATAAGAGTCCTATGTACTATGAAACATACTTTAATTAGCTTTTTCTTCCAAATCCAAAAACATAACATAAGACTTTTATTGAAATTAAGCTGCAAATATGACTTGTTCTGAAAAATGTCTGGTTATGATGTCACAAATCTGCAGTCTGTAAACAAGCTCATTACACATCCAAAGATGTTAGCCAATCACAACAGAGTATATTCACATAGACCTAAAGGTTCATTAGAAAAACATCAAACAGGGTGAAAAATTGTCATGCATAAATTATGACTGTTTCTGATGCAAGACAGCTCAACTGGACCTCAAGTGAAAAAAATAAAATGACAAAAAATGTTATGTGACCCCTTTAAAAGATTGACACAATTGATTCTGGCACATGGAAAGCACACAGTTGACAATTTAAACTTTTTTTTACCTGTTAAAGTCGATCATGATATCCGCCCGGCCGCTGAGGACCTCAGTAAAGGTGAGAGGGGTGATGTCACTCCAGGCCTGCAGTGCCCTCTGCAGCACATGTCTGACTTTCTCTAAACTCATCTGCCAAGGGGTCCGCATGATCCTGTAACATGAGCGCAAACACTCATAAATGCTCATTACAGACCACCCATGCGACTTTCATTTGGATGAAAGTGCATGACCTCAATAATCCCCTTTATTTGAACATGTTTGCTACCTTTCTTAGTGGTGAATTAAGAGACTGGATCAGAATCCGTCAGTTGTAAAAAAAGACGAGCACAGTTTGAATGTTTGCCTATAGGGATTGGGTACAATACCCATGCTATACGCTCTCCGACCAAAATCACAAAACAAATGTGATACTTGATATTGTGACAGTGATGGCACCCCTATCCAGGTTCGTTTAAGTGCATAAGCCTTGTAGAAATACATAGCATTATATTTCACAATTGTGAACTGTCAGTGACTGCACTAGTGGCAATTTGTTTAGTAGCTTTAATAGCATTCTTCCTTAAATTGATCTTAAATTAGATTTTCTTCCTCCCAAAAAGAAACTTTAATTGCTCTTTCTGTTCTCAATAAAACTTTGAATGTTGTTTAAAAATTAAAATACAACTTTCATCCCTCATGGAGTGAGCCCAGAGGATTTAACTTCTCTCAGATGAAAGACGAGCTGCATTATAAAGCTTGCTGAGTGATGGAGACATGCATGCTTATTTTCACAAGCAGAATCCCCACAGAGCGCATTTAAACTGGTGGACCACAAGTTTGTATCATGTTCCACAAAGCTTCCCTCTGGTGCATTTCATAAAAAAGCACATCTGAAGTATTGTTTAACTCCTGACCTGCAGCTTTAGTGACTGGTACCTCTAGGTTATTTTCATGCTTGGACACCTTCATGCTTTGGTCATTATTAACTTTGTGGGACGGGGATCGCTCTTGGGCTGCATGTTAGAGCCACAGACCGTCTTAGATTGTGGGGCCTCTGTCGTCTGCAAGCCCAGACAGGAGCTATGACAGCGGGAGTGAGCCCAGTGTGGTAGTCTGTGGCTTAAAATTGTCCTGCCATTTTGCTGTTCCAATAAGAATTCTAGGATCAAGTTCTTAACTCTTGACTCTAGCTACAGTCACAAAAAAATAGACCACAAGAGGCTTCTAAAGGGATGAACAGGTGTCGTTCATCATTATTCACTGAGGGTGCGCTCACACTAGACTTTATAGTAGGGATAGTTCAGCCAGAAATGAAAATTATCCCATGATTTACTCACCCTCAAGCCATAGTCATCTGAATATGACTATCTTCTTTCAGACGAACACAATCAGATTTAAAAATATTCTTGCTCCTGCAAGCTTTATAATGGTTGTGAATGGGGGGCCACATTTTGAAGAAAAAAAAATGCATCCATCCATAATAAAAGTAATCCATACAGCTCCAGTGGGTTAATAAAGGCCTTCTGAAGTGAAGCGTTGGGTTTTTGTAAGAAAAATATCCATATTTTATGGATACATAAAAATGTATCCATACAGCCGTATCCTCTGACCTGACGCAAGATGCAATGACAAACGCGGAGGCGCAGAGGATAGAGCAAAACAAAACACCGGTCATGAATTAAAAGCTGAAAAACAAAAAATTTTAAAGAGAAAACTGCAAGAAAAAAAAAAAACTGCACACGTCACAGGAGAAACACATACTCATTAAAACACTCATTAAAGTAAAGAAACTTAATTGAAAGCATAGTAGTGGGGGTAGGACGGGGTTTGGTGTTTTTGAGCTCACTGTGCACATGTACAGTCCGTCATTAAATGAGGGGACAAATTACAGAGGATGTTGAGTTGCTATAGCCCATAAACAACTTTCAGAGACGTGAGTAATGACAGCTTATGGTGGCACAGCATTAGAATGGTGCTGACTGGGGTTTGCTGGGGATAAAATATGTGCGTGTGCTGCTGTCTTGACATGGGATTCTGATGAGGTAGCACCTAGTATACAAATTACACAATGATTAGAATTTTTTTTTAAAGGAATCACTAATGGTCATTTTCAGGATGGAACCTGCTGAAAGTTTGTCTCGTGCAACCCAGTTAGAAAAACGTCATATAGTTTTTGCTACATATTTGATATAATTTAAGACCCCCTGTGGTGAAAATCAAGTTTTTAATTTTGTTTATATGTCTATGGTGTTTTAATATGCTTTAAGACATACCATGTGCAAATTTATCAGTCAACAACATTGCGGAGTATTTTTTCTCCTTAAAAGTGCAGTTTACCAAAGACAGGTTGAAACCTGGTTTGCAATCACCCATTCTCTACGTCACAAACATGTTGTAACCAATCCCATCAACGTGTGGGGCCAGCTTTAGCATATCATTAACTATGCTGCGAAGCAGGGGGGTCTCAAGAGAAGCCAGGTTATCCTGGTATGTTTTTCTGTTGATATTAAATATCGGGAACATTTAGCAATATAGCAGGTGAATTATGTATATAATATAAGGTATATTACGATGTTATGATGAACTGTATGCCGTTCTCCACTGACATTCTTGTTCAAAGCGTTTCTAAGGAAGCAGATTTTTAGACAGCAGCTGTCCGACTCTGAGATAGCAAATGGGAACATGTTTTGTGTAACATTAGCAACAATTTTTTAGCTGTCTAATAACGTAGTCAAGCCAAAGGCTAATCATATCAATTACCGTTAAACGTCCATTGTAGAGAGCATACATTAAATGCATTATCATTCTGATACATTGACTCGTAGACAACCCTGTATAATTTGTTCTTCCATTTCTTCTACTGAATCAGTTTCTGGTTAATTTAACCAGTATTTTTTACCTGCCATCATGTAGCGTTTACTACAGTAAAGTTGACCAAGTGGATCAGGTAGTCTGAGCTGGTGTGATTGAGTGGAGGCGGGGACTAGTTTACATATTCATGGTTCTGCATATTCTAAATGAAGCAAAGGTGTCGAGTTGCATTCAAGCTATTTTAAGACATGAAGAAATTAATTTCACAGGGAAAAATTTTTAAATATGTCATTTTTGTGATTAAAGATTAGATTTAAGCAATAAAATTATTGACTACAGAAGGACTTTAAATTTACAAAGTGATTAATAATTGTTGGTATGGACCAATATTAAAATTCTTCATTTCCTAAATTCTAAATTTTCACTTTAAAGTCAGAATGAAATTTCATGTGAATCAATGGAACTATTTTCTAAAATGCACATTAATTATCCAGACTGTCCTCCAAAAAAACAAACAAACAAAAAAACGACCCTATTGGTCATTTTTCAAGCACCTTATTACGACCTATTTTTACATTTTAAAATCATGCGCCCTCTAGCTGGCGTAAAAATAATGACAGTGTCGTGTTAAGTCTTACGTCATTACCAATCAAAATGCGTGTTCATTTAAATGCAATGTGTTGACTTTTTACACCATTTGTTTTATTTCCATTTAACAAAACTCATTTCTTTATTAACGACTACACCCACCCCACTCCTAAACCTATCCTTAGTGATTTATAGTGCTTAAACACTTTATGAGCACATGCATTCCCATGGACCGAACCCACGATCGCATGATCGCATGATTGCATATTGTTATATATTGCAATGCTCTACCATTTGAGCCACGCAAAACCCAAAATATGACGCAGATAAAAGGGAACAATGCATTAAAATGAAAGTGTCCTGTTGTCGATAGGGGCGCAACTTTAGCAAACGATCATATGGGTCATATTTCATGAATTAAAATGAAAGTGTCCTGTTATGATAGGGGCACAACTTTAGTAAACGCTTCTATGGGTCATATTTTAGGGTGACAACTGACCTATATAGGTGTATTGGTTGGAGAACATGTTGCAATTATCTTATTGTGAACAGTTTGCATGTTTTTTTACCACTTAATTTGAAATAAAATATCATAACTTGATCTTGAAGTAATAAATGACAGTCTTCTCTCTGATGATGTATGCTGGATTTCTCAAATTATTTATTCTGCTTAAATCTGACTCCTTTCTGACAATAGACTGAAAGCTTACATTCAGATCTAACTCCATCAAATAAATAACCAATGGGTAAAACAAAGATGCCATTGTACATTTTTTCCCCCTTTTTCTGTTTCACTCAGGTGTGCATCAAAATAAGGAAGAAAAGATCTGTCCCTACTACCCAAAATACTATTTTTCTGTTTTGACTTCTGTCTTTACAGTATGCAGATGAAAAGACTAGTCTGCCCTACAGCAAAGTTGGTTGATTTGGATGGAGAACCATAAGGAGATTTATGGGCTGTGATATTTTATGGGAAGGGCCATAAATCAAGGGGCTGTTTTAATCAGTGGTTGTACGGCTGGTTTTCCTTGTCTGGGCCCTCATCTCACCCCCCGCTGAGCACTGAAGAGAAAACTAGAACCATTTGGGCTCTGCTGCCGTAACACACATGAGTGCTCTGAAATGTAACATCTTCTCCTGATCGGGTCGTGACCTCACCGACTTCAGATTACAGAGGAGTCCTATGTCCGGTGGGAACCATCTTTGACAAAGATGCACGAGGCAAATCAATCAAAACATGAAGTGGTGACCAGACAACCACAATAGTAAGGTCATCATGTCAATCAAAAGGGTTTTAAAGGGATTGTTCACCCAGAAAGCCAGTGATGTCCGAAACAGCACTGATTTATATTGTACAATAGGAAATAAAATGAAAAAAATAAAATAAATATTCTGGTATAGTTTAGGGGGAGGCTTAGGGTTATTGGATACAATATATAGTTTGTATAGTATAAAAAACATCACGTCTATGAAAAGACCCCATAAAACATGGAAACCCAATGTGTGTGTGTGTGTGTGTGTGTGTGTGAAAACAATTTACTGTTTTAAATCAAAGGGGAACATATTTCTAGCTGTGTTCTGGAGCCATACAGTCCCGGGTCTGAGACAGTTTACTGCTTATAATTAAATGGGTGTAATGCTGGAAAGAGCGTGTGGTCTTCTTTATAACCGATAAGAACTATAAGAAATGTGAGAAGATAAAGAGAGAAACATTCTTAGTTATTTCTTAGCATTTCCTGTGTGCACTGTTAGAAACATTCCATTGAAAAATGGATAATGTACTGGCAGAAAATTACCATGACATTATCCAGACATTTCCGCTAACCCTAAAACGCAATGCAATAAAGTTCAAAATTCTAAATACAGGAAAAACACCAGTAAAAATAAATAAATATAGAAAATAAATCAAATCATCAAATTAATACAGTACATTCTGCCCTATTTTTACAGTGTGGGCTATAAAATAGATTCAGTCAAATATGTGTTGACTGGGAGCTAGAATACTAAAAATAAGCTATATCTTTGCCTCAGTAAGGTCTTTATAGTGTAAGGCTCAAAATGGTACCTTGGCAATACATCAAAGTTGTTTTCTCCCATTTACACTTTTGTGTTTCATTCATTTTATGTCTGTCATCTCAATAAGTGTAGACGCAGCAACCAGATACAACAGCAACCACTATCCATGGAAGTCTTACTTGTACGTGAGGTCTGTTTTGTCCCAGCGTCCTCCAAACAAATCAAAGCGTTTTCGGCGATGACGGCCCCCGAGCAAACCTACTTTGTGGGTTGAGTAATGAAGGGCGTGCCCTCCCCTCTCTGAGGGGTAGTCTGGGACTCCACAGCGGGGCCTGTTCCAGAACTCAGTGTGATTCTTGGGAAGAGCCGAGTGTGGGTGCACTCTCTTATTGCCAGAGTCTTCACTCAGAGTATCCTGAACATGATGAAGTTGGCCCCTGTTTTTGAGACCATGGTGATGGGTCTTTTGAGGCCAGTCCTGTCAACACACAAATAAGCTGTCAATCAAATGCACATTTGACCACAAAATATTCATTCTTAGATGCTACACCATTAAAATAGGTTTGGTGGCTAAGGTTTCATATAGTGGTGGCTATATCTAGGTGGTTTCTGAAGCTATACTAGCAGTGTTGTTACTGTTTAAAGTTGTTTCCATTAATTGAAATAAACCTGAAATAAAATAAAATATAAATGTTAGATGAAAAACTTCAACTTATTAACTTCAACTTTGTTAGTTGCCAAGGCAGCACTTCAAATTTCTGGTTGTTGTTTTTTTTTAAATTTAAAGTACAAAATTAATGAAACTGAAAAACTAAATAGAAACATAAAAAAATGAATAAAAATAAAATCATAAAACTAATGTAAATAAATATAAAAGAAAAGTATAAACTAAAAAAAATAAAGCATAAAACTTTTTATTAAAAAATAAAAAATTCTGGGTCAAACCATAAGGTGAAGGGGCAAATAAGGCCAAATTGGGAGCGGCCAAATTATAGTTATGCAACAATTGGTCTTACATTTCTGATAATTAGCAAGAAGCATTATCACAGTCAATTTCCTCAACAAAATTTCAAGGAAATGGTTCTGTTAATGGACTGGGAGGTTGGCTGCCTGAGGGGAAAGTCAGATTGCCCCAATTTCTCTACATCCCCAAACCTCACTGCAATTCTCTACTCCAGCTGTGAGCTGAGAGAACCCCCTTCTCTCTAATTTGTGCTTGGTTAAGAGGCCAGGGGTGGTATAGGGTGAACTATTTAAAAAAAAAAATGCTTTTAAAAATCCTTCCGCCACTCGTAGCCATAAGGAGTCTTTTAAAAGCTGTAATTTAAGCACAAGATATATTTAGACAACCATAAAACTATTAGAAATATAAAGCAGGAAGTCTGAAAAGAAAAAAAGCCATTTGTTTAAGTGTTTCTTTATCACAGAGAATATGTAGGACCAACAACTATAATGAACAGGTACAACAGACTGAAGCGATTCGCTTTAAAGTGAATAAAAATGAGTGTCCATAGATTTTTTTTCCAAGTTTTTTGACTTTTTTCATTTGCTGTAGACAACAAGCAATTCATGACTCTTCATTTAACACTGTGTCCTAACCAGATGGTAAAACAACCAGAAATAAAATCTTGTGACCATGACAAAGAATAAGTGGCAGGACATTTTGCTATTCTTTGGGTATCAATTTTGTTGCATTAAGATATTTTTGAAGAAATACGAGGGTATCTGATTCACACATAGGCAGCAATGTCATTGCACCTTTTGACATCCAGAAAGATAGTTTAAACGTGATTTAAATAGTAAATGTGACTACAGTGGTTCAACCTTAATGTTATGAAGCGATGAGAATACTTTTTCAAACAAACAAAAGAAAATAACGACTTTCAACAATTTGAACCGTTGTCATACGTAGTGAACTCAGTGCAGGGTTCCTTGTTTACGTCCAAATGCCGGCTCATTATTGGCCGGATCCTGTGTCAGCATCACATGCATACGTCGTGCTGCTCACGTGTTCAGCTTCGGCCAATACTGAGTTGGCATTTGGACATAAACAAGGAAGCCTGCACCGAGTTCACGACGTATGACAACAGTTCAAATTGTTGAATAAAGTCGTTATTTTTGTTTTATTTTTGCACACAAAAAGTATTCTCATTGCTTCATAACATTAAGGTTGAATCACTGTATTCACGTTGACTATTTTAACCATGTTTTCAACAACCTTTCTGGACGTCAAAAGGCGCAATAACGTTGCTGCCCTGATGTCTGATGTGTGGATCAGATACCCTCGGATTTCATCAAAAATATCTTAATTTGTGTTCCAAAGATGAACAAAGGTCTTACGGGTGTGGAACAACAAAAGGGTGAGTACTTAATGACAAATTTCATTTTTGGGTGGACTAACCCTTTAAAAATCATACATTTTCAAGAATACATTACAAGAAGTAAAAATGATAAACGTAGGCTTTACATGAACTACACCACAGTCACATGACTTCAAAGTAACCATCACTAATCTTACATAAATATTTTTCCTGGAATTTTGAGTTAGAATAGTTTGCAAGAGCATGATTATAAACACAACGAGACTTTTCACAACAAGCCACTTGTTAGCAACCACCTTTTCAAGACAAGTAAAAGCTTTAAATAAAAAATAAATAAAAAAAATAAAAAAATAAAAATCACAAGAGGCTAAAGAATAAGACATGAAAATAACTTGAGCTTGTGTTCACCACAGACTGTATTTCAAGATTTTAACCAAAAACCCTTTCAACAAACCACTGACTTCATAATGATCGAACCGGAAGGGCTAAAATGCTAATTCTGGGTTTGGGCCTACAAAAATATGTCATTCCTACAGCACTGCATTAAACATCAAATATCACCTGATTGGCTACAAACAGTTTCATATTCAGAAAGGACAAACAAATTGCTTATTTCTGGACACTTGTTGCATCACATCTGATCAGAACACAGTGTAACTCAAGACAAATTCTAACAAATAAAAGGAAAAACAACCAAATATTTGTGTGCAAGTTGAGACATAGTACCTTAGTAAAAATCTACTGACATGTGAACTTGATAGCACTGCTAAAACATGACCCCACACCCCCGGCAATGAGGAACCGTACAAATTCCACAGATAGAAGTGAAGAATTCACCGCACTTTATCTACTCTCAGTTTGTTTTTTCAAAACTGCTGAGTTTGCATGGACTTTTCATGGGCTGAACCATCATTAAATGATCATACATGTTGAAAGCATGTAATTTAAGTCTCTAAACAACCTGGAGACTGCCAAGTTTTTTGTACAACAGTCAAGATTGTTTATTGTAAAGCAGTCAAAACTCTCAGAAATGACGAACTGGCTCAAGTCTACTTAGGGAGCGACGGAGGTGGAAGAAAAACACCCGGGTGTCTCAGGTTCAACGGGAGTCAAGGGTTAAAGGTTAAAGCCTAAATCAACAAAACAGACCCCTTGGGCCAAAGTAAACACATACTCCCATTTCAAACCAAAACTCAGCAGACAGCCTGTTTTTCCCCTTCAAAAAAAAATAAAAAATTTATAGATAAATTCTGTATAACCAACATTCAATTCCAAGTACACTTCAGTTCAAATTGTCGTACTTTTTTACTTTTTTTGGAAAGAAGTCTCTTATGTTCATCAAGGTTGTATTTATTTAATCAAAAATACAGTAAAAATACAGTAAAAACCATAATATTGAATTTTCATCATCATTACTTAAAAGTCACATGATCGTTCAGAAATCATTTTAATGTTGATTTGGTGCTTGAGAAAGCCATTTCATATTATATAATATATATATAATTTGTGGAAACTGGGATACATTTTTTTCAGGATTTTCTCAAGAACAGTCTGTCACTTTTGATCAATTTAATGATTAAATAAAAGTCCTTGCTGAATAAAAGTATGAATTTCTTTCAACAAACAAATCATTATACCCATCTGAAACCTGTGAATGGTAGCATAAACGTAAACTTTATAAAAAGTCATAGAACTCTATGACCCAATTTTGTTACCACATTTCATAATTTGCTATCAGGTGCTAAGTGCAAACAAGATGGCTCAGGTTTCTGATGTAACGACACAAGTGCATATTATAGCAGCTGAAACTACTATAAGATTAGACTCAAAGCAAAGTCTAGAAAGAAACAGCATGCAGCCAGAATATCATTATTTTCTCAACAAACAACCAATCAATCTATCATCACACCTTGTGAAATACTGCCAAGCGAATCTAAGAACTAAATTAAACTAAAAATCCTGTTGATATGTTTATAAAGAATTTTTACAAACTTTATAGCTGCTATTTTTCATTCAAACACGTCAAGCTCCAAAAATTAAAAACAAAAATGATGGGGTGAACTGCTCCTTTATGACTAATTCAAAAAAGATCAAATGTGACTGCATTATTGAGGGACTGTGCTGGAATATCTTTTCTTTTAATATTAGTTAGTGCCAACAACATTTACCCCAACACGCACACATCTCATCTTTTCTTAACCAGACATTCCTTAAGTCTGGGCATATTTTACAGCATCCACCTGCATGTAGTGAAACATGTGAAAAAGGAAGTCCATTCAGAGACCCACTGCAACGTCTTCAGAATTACCTCTATGGCCACACGTGTTCCATATAAAACAAATGTCTCTTTTTACATTGTGCAAACTTTTGACGTTTTTAATGATACCTTTCTGACAGATATAAGTCTTTCATCAGCTGAGAAACAAAAACAACTGGGAATTATTTTACCTTAAGCGGTAGTCACCTTTACGCATTTAAACATCAGGCATTTGTGCCTGCGGTAAGAGCATGTTCTAAAAATACAGAAGAACTATTTGTTTTAACACCTCCATTTATAATATCAAGTATCCAACATTTGGGAATCATATTAACATAAATAGAAACAACCATGTAATATACTGTTCATGTTTATTACCATTAACAAGAATAAACTTCTGTTTTCACAGCACGTGCATCTGTAGGTCAATAGGTCAGTGGGTAAAAACTCTAACATGATACAGTATGTTGTGCAGAAACAACACACAGAGATCCTGATCCGACCACAAGTTTTTGGGGGAAATCCAGGAGAGAAGAGCTAACATGTCAGAACAAGAAGAAGGTTTAAGAGAGAGTTGGCGTGACTGGCATCGTGCCATCTCTATAGGGTTCCTGAGGATAGCCTCTTTGTTCATAGCCAAATCTTTCTCTCTGGGGCATCCGAATGATGTCACGAACTCCTGACAGATCCCTTACACTCATCAGCACAGCCGGCACCAGGAGCGAAACATCATGCGTTTCCAAAACACACACAAACTCCCCTCTACATTTGGATTTCTGTTTGCTACTGACTCAGCAAGCCCTAAAAATACAGCCAACAGCACTTCCTATCATCCTGCTTTTCTGGCTTGTTTTTTTATTTCCAGTGCAACTCTGATCCAAACATCCTGGCTTGGTCTCTTTGTGTCTCTCAAGCATGCCATTGTCTCGAGAAAAATTACAAACAAGAAATTCCAGCCTTTTACAGGCATTTTCTGGCACATTAAAGTAGGCCACAACATGAGATAAAGAATGAACATGCCAGAGGAAATCGAACCAGGGTAAATATTTACAAGCAAAAACCTCCAGAGATCTGCATTCTTTTGGGGTTGTATACACAAGTTAAGTGATTACACTGAAACGGAAGATTATTTACTGTGAACAGGATAGGGATGACGTTGATTGAAGATGTTCATTTAAAAAGAGTGTAGTGCATCCAAGGTAGACAATTTGTGTCTACTCTAAATCCAAATAAGTCAAGTCTAGGGAGGGAAAATACTAGCTATTGCTTATAAATGTTTTAATGGTTTCCACTTGTCACTTCTTTCACTTCCATGTGGAACCTCTAGCCAGTATCACATCTGGTGTATTGCCAGGAGGAGCCATCAATTTGAATTAAAAGGTATTTAGAGCATAAGTTCTTTTGTCTACTAATTTCAGTAGAGATAGGAAACAGCTGCTGAGAGGTTCTAGATCTAGAGGTCAGGTGACTGGAAAATGGTGGTTTGAATCAGAACCAGGTACATCAGGGTTTCTGGTGTCAGTCATGCTTTCATTTGTGACTTCGGGCAAGAAACCTAAACCAAACCGCACCATAGGTTGAGCGTTGCAAATGACCCTGACCTGTACACTCGACCCTCTCTAACCTTTGTGTGTCCTTTTCTCTCATATGTTGAGATTGGGTCATCATAAGGATTACCCAAACTGAATAATTGGTGCTGATTAACAAGGGTGCCTAGAAGATCTTTTCCTCTTCCTAAAATTTTACAAAGGCTACATCCTGGATTGTGCACAATTCAGAATTTAATTGAGAATACCTTTTAAATTACAATTCAAATCTTGTTGTTTTTTCACTTTCATGTTTGGTATTATTTTAAATGTCTCAGTGCGATTGGTAAAATGGTCTTAATTTCACAGCAGTCACTTGTATTATGAGAAAGACTGAAAACTTATGAGAATTCTGTTTTCCTTTTTGGGTGTTGTCTTTTCAAAATATCTGATAACCCACTCCTCTCCCCCAACAACAAAAAATATTTACTTTCCTTTTTTTTTGGTCTAGGTATTTAAGGGACGGCGGCAGAGCAGCCATTTGGGACATTTTGCAGCCAGAAACCCCATGAATTATTAGAAATATTCATCCACCATTGTATGTATGCATTTCTTACTCTTGGAGTCATCTTTGAGCAATTAATGTTTTGTATTTATTATTTCTGAATTGGCTTCTAATTATTTAATTGTGTAATTGGCATGATACGTTTTTACCTGACAAATAAATGTCATTCTTGATTTATTCTGCATTTATTCTTAAATCATTATGACCAGTAGATTAAGTGGAGCTTGGTATTTCCGCAAATCTGCGTCAGGATAGATCACACAGAGGTCTCAATGAAAGGAGCATGTTGCACATCAAGTGGGACCTTTTGATTTCTGTCTATCACTGACTTAGCAAGTTGCAGTATCGTGACTAAGAGAACTGTGTTTTTGTATGAACAAGCATGGAGCGGTTCAACTCAAATTCATTAGTAAACTCTGCACCCTCTGACTAAGAATCAGAACTGGCGAGTTTGTGATCATGAGAAGTACACAATTGAAGACCGGACCAGATTTAAGACCGGAGACCGAAATGAGAATTGACAACCACATTACTTATCAGGGACATGATAGCGGCAGCACAGATGAGGAATGATATCCCTTGCTTTATCTTTAAAAATCTCCTTGTTTGCCTACACAACAAGAGATTAAACCTAAATTGGAATAACATCATCCAAATTTTATTCTGGTCCTCAATAGAGGGCGATAAATTAAAATTCTGAGGTAAAGAATGTCAAGCTATTTGTTTATTTGCTTTGTTGCGACAACGTTGTAACACTAAAAATAAGCAAACAGTCATGTTAACTTGTGAATAAATCCTGTGATTGGATAAACTAAAAGATAACAAGGAAGAAAATCTCTCACTGGAATCCTTTGTGTGTGAAATATGAAGTTGGACAAAACAGTGCAGTGAAATTAGACAATTTCAAAAGAAGAGATCTGGGGAAAATGCTCTCTCAGTCCTAGAGAACTGCTGCCACACAGAAGTTCTAGAGACTGTGTGACGAGCAGGGCGGGCGAGAGCTGTGAGGGAGCTGTGCGTTGCACCGGTCTCGAATCTATCACAGAGGAGCTCCGGAAGCATAAAAGGAGGAGCGACGACAATGAAGGACGAGAGAGGACCAGGCCTGGACTTTACTTTATGTTTTATTATGTTTGTGTGGCCGGTAGACGTCCGTGAGGGTCTGCCGGCATTACTTTAGTTTTGTTCTTTGTTTATTTTATATTAAAGTTATGGTTTGAACGTTCACCAGGTCCCGCCTCTTTCTTCCCGTACATATGAACTACGTTACAGACTGCAATTAGGAAAAATACACTAAATGTTAAAACTGATGTACATAATAATAATTATGGCATCACCGAGAGGCTTGTAGCCGAGCCTGAGGGTTTCACCTATTCAAAGGACATGCTCAGCTTGTCCTTGTTTCATGAGAGAAACTATCTTGAAGTATCACATCACTATATTTCAAGAGGTGCTAAAAAGGTTCATGACTGATGTCACAATATATTGTGTAAACAGCACTGTTTAAAGCTCAATCTTATAAAACATAGGTTTTACCTTGATCTTATTTCAGACTTTGCAAACGCAACACTCTTCTATGTTTTTCAGTGTCTCAAAAATGTACAGACCAAAAACAATCTTTGTGCTCTCCATCTGAACTGTGTTTGTCCAACCTTTCTTTTCATATCCAAATAGATTCTCAAAAGAGAATGCCATCGTTGGATGGATGGAATTCAATTCAAATTGCAGCTCATGATTTTAAAGAGGATACAAAAATCAAAACAGAGAGAGAGAGAGAAATTAAAAAATTCCAATTAAACTTCCTATATTGTGTGGCTAATTCAATTCAAATTCTAGCTCATGATTTTAAAGGGAATT
>RJVU01035392.1:4262760-4298798 GCA_003731715.1 Anabarilius grahami
AAAAAAAAAAAAAAAAAAACACGATTGGGGGGCCCCCTATTGGCCAGGGGGCCCCAAGCAGCCGCTTAGTTCGCTTATGCCTCGGGCCGGCCCTGTGTGAGGAAGTCCTAATATGAACACCGTACTTACTTGCTAAAGCCTGCAATTAATATAACGTTTCTATTTAGTAAAATGTAGGAAAGGATTTCAGATTTAAGTTACAATCAGATGAATCTGACAAATCATTCTACCTTAAATCTTACATATTAAAGTAGAAAGAAGTGAATACTTTACAATTCTGCCTTGGTAGTTTAGGAAATCTTAGGAATCACTTTAGGATCAATGGAACCGTAATACATAATACATTTACGTCGAAAACAAGAACGAGTTAATCTTGACGCTTTTCTAAAAATTTCTAGAACACTGACGCGCGCATGCGCTGTGACTGTAGTTACCACACAAGGTCAAACGCACGTGCCCCTACCGGCTGTCATACAGTACTCTTGTGTGCGGATAGAGTGGATTTAACTACCCCCGCGCTTTGTTCGAGACTTTATAATAATAATATTAATATTGAACATTGATTGCGGTAACGATCCACTTTTGAAATGGCAAGAGGAAGCCGCAGCAGTCCTTCAACAGCACCAGCGAGGTATCACAACACTTGGCTGATAGTTTTGTTACGCACTGTAATGCTGCGTTAGCGACCTGAAAGCTAACTTTGTCAACGTAGGAGTAAAGTTACACGATATGTTAGATGCAAATCACCACACTGAGTGTTTGTTTGCTTAGAAATGAGGGAATTCAGATATTCACTTTGTGTATTCTAACTACATCCAGAGCAGCAGGTGTAAGGTCAAACCAAAAACATAATTCTTAATGACAAGGAGTTAAAAAGGCTTAATATTTGCTTAGTATGTATTTATTTATGCATATGTCTGTCAGTTAATAGCCTATGGCGCAAGCAGCTTTAAGACTTTATCTTCTTTCCATCTGAAGTTGCCAAAAGCAGCTCAAAGGCATGTCTGCATCACGTGATACTAATTCAGGTTAATGTAAAATATATTTTTTATATTCTGTATCTTTTACAAGGAATATGCTAATATGAGTTATTCAACTTTTATGGGATTGCATATGCAGTTTTATACTTAATTACATAGTTCACCTTGTTTGCTTCTCAGTGCTCCTGCCCCATCCTATGCTCCAGCCCCCGCACCCCCTCCTCCAATGGCAGTGGCTCCTGCTGCGGTCCAGCCCAAACAGCCAGGTCTCATGGCCCAAATGGCCACCACAGCTGCTGGAGTGGCAGTCGGCTCGGCTGTAGGACACGTGATGGGCAGTGCCATCACAGGTGCTTTCAGTGGAGGCAGCAGCAGCTCAGAGGCACCCAAACCAGCACCCACATCTCAGGTGATACCTGAAAAATGTCATATTTCTCTGTGAAACACACACACACACAAAAGAACAACATTTTTTCATTTCCATTGAGTGCATCAGTGCTCGCCCACTTTTTTTAGCCATCTTGGTTCCGGAAGTATTTTTCCATTTCATGGGGAATTTTAAAAAGTCTTCATTACTGTGTATGTACATTTTAAATTTTTTGCAAATGATGCATACAAATATTTAAAGAATTAGTTCACTTTCAAATAAAATTTTCCTGATAATTTACTCACCCCCATGTCATCCAAGATGTTCATGTCCTTCTTTCTTCAGTCGAAAAGAAATTAAGGTTTTTGATGAAAACATTCCAGGATTATTCTCCTTATAGTGGACTTCAATGGCCTCCAAACGGTTGAAGGTCAAAATTATAGTTTCAGTGCAGCTTCAAAGGGCTTTAAACGATACCAGACGAGTAATAAGGGTCTTATCTAGCGAAACGATCGGTCATTTTCGAAAAAAAATGTAAACGTATATGCTTTATATAAACAAATGTTCGCCTTCCAAATGGTTCCGCCAAAACCGCACTTTTGTATTCTTCAAAAAGCTTATGCTGTATTTCCTACGCCTTCCCTATTCTACTTACGGAACGAACGCAGCGTCAGTTCTGTTTTTTCCGTAAGTAGAATAGGGAAGGCGTAGGATCGTTTAAAGCCCTTTGAAGCTGCACTGAAACTGTAATTTTGACCTTCAACCCTTTGGAGGCCATTGAAATCCACTGTAAGGAGAATAATCCTGGAATGTTTTCATCAAAAATCTTTTCGACTGAAGAAAGAAGGACATGGACATCTTGGATGAGTAAATTATCAGGAAAATTTGATTTGAAAGTGAACTAATCCTTTAGGTAGTTTGGGGAGTGTAGAGAGAGTGCTTTCGCAGTGTGTCTTGGGATGATTTTCTGATTGGTGGAGATTTGTGGAATCATGGGTAATGCAGTTTTTCACTAGGTTCTGCTGTTAAACAATTTTTTTTAAAAGTTGAAATAATGCGGACAGATGGGATCAACAAAAGCATATACTGTTGATTAACAACCTCGTAGCTCACAGTAGCTCGGTCTTTAATGGTTTATAAGTTATCGTTTAAAAAAAAACTAACTTTGGAGAGTTCATAGTGCCTACATATATCAAGCTCAAAAATATAATAGACAAGATTGTCATTTGAATTTCCCTTAAAATGTCACTATCAGTGTCAATAAACTTGTCTTCTAGGTCGCTGGCATACCAATGTATGGTATGCCTTTTTTTTAATCTCCATAAAGAATATGGAACAAGCCGTGGTTACATCTCCTCATCTTGTATTTGTCTTATGTTTGCAGGAGCCCTCACGACTTCCACCCTCTCAGTCTGGCCCATGTCTCTTTGAGGTGAGGCAGTTCCTGGACTGCGCCACGACTCAGGCTGATCTGGCCTTGTGCGAAGGCTTCAATGAAGCTCTTAAGCAGTGCAAACTCTCACATGGTAAGCCTCTCATCAACACAGACCACACAAAGAAATTTCATATAGGATTATTTTGTTTCAAAGTGCTTGAAATGTGACTAAATGTTTTGTAAGAAATACTCAAGAATTAAATGAAAGATACATTTGCATTAATGTAATATGACAAATTAAAAACTCTTGTCCTTGGAATGACCTTATGATATTTTGTCCCTTTAGGTGTAACATCTCTGGTGTGATGGAGAACTTGGAAGATCTAAACACTAAATGTAGACAAATAAACTATTGGTCCAGAATCTCAAAATCTCTAACAGTAAATGTGAATTACTTGTGTTGATAGTTGTGAAATGCATACTGATACTTCTGAATGTGTGATCATGTAAAAGATGTTGTACAATTAAAGAGCTGCTATTTATCTTTTTTCTTTGGTTTATTATTTAAGCATGACACATCATACATATGTCATCATGTTGCTCATGTGTAATTTCACTGCACATTACACACTTTCATGTGCACGTGGAACAGTGTGTGCTCTTTGGTTTTGTTTATGATTTACAAGGATATAATAGAGTTACAAAAAAAAAAAAAAGACGGATAACTAGTGATATGACACTCTTTCCAAACTGAATTTGCACAGCAAGACTTGATTACACAATCTCACTGCGTTTGTCTGAAGTAAAGAAAAAATACTGACAGCATTTTATTCTTACACAAACAACAAGGAACCGAGCATTTGAATCCAGCATGCAGCACAGAAACACTATTTTGTAACACTGGAATTTCATTAACATTAACTTTTTAAAAAAATAATCTCAGACTGTGTTTTAAGACACAGTTCACCCAAAAATGAAAATTCTGTCATCATTTACTCACCCTCAAGTTGTTCAAAATCTGTATAATTTTCTTTGTTCTGTTGAACACAAATGAAGATATTTTGAAGAATGTGTTAAACGGAACAGTTTTGGGGCACCATTGACTGCATAGTAGTTGTTTTCCTACTATGGAAGTCAATGGTGCCCCAAAACTGTTCCGTTTAACACATTCTTCAAATTATCTTCATTTGTGTTCAACAGAACAAAGAAAATTATACAGATTTTGAACAGTAAATGGTGATAGAATGTTCATTTTTGGGTGAACTATCCCTTTAAATCTCATCCCTAAAAGAGGCGTGAAAGGAATTCGGCACGTTGACCAATCATAGAGCTCGGTGAACAGGCGTCTCTGTTTTTCAACCAATCAGAGAGGGCGGTGTATCACAAGAAAGAGGGGCTGTAACGGGTCATTCGTTCTCACATTAGTCGGCAGCAGAACTTGTGAAATAATGCCGTTCATAGATTTAGAAACCAACTTACCTGCAAGCAAGTTTCCAGAAAACTTTCTGAAAAGACTATGTACTACATTGGCTGCAGCTTTGGGGAAACCGGAAGACGTGAGTATTACAGAATTATGCAAAATAAAAAATAAAAAGTTATGTTTTTTTTTTTTACGACGGTCTGATTTCTCCATCCACGTTATATTTCTTGACCTTGCTAATATGACTTCCGCCACCATATCTCCAGAGGATGAATCTGGTGGTAAAGACTGACCTGCCGATGATGATCGCAGGGTCCTGCTCCCCGTGTATTTTGATGTCCGTGTCTGCCATTGGAGTGACTGATACTGCGGAGAAGAATAAGGAGCATAGCGCCAAAATCTTCCAGTTCCTGAAAGGAGAGTTTGAGCTTAGCGATGACCGGTAAATAAATACAAATACGGGAAAACATAGGGTTGAACACACCTTGCATTGACGACCAACTTGTATGGAAGTTATAATGTAGAACTTTAAGTCTAACAAACAAAAACAAACGTTTAACATATAGTTACTGTCTTTGTGAAAGAGACCAAAATATTGTTGATTGACATTGCATTAAGGGGCGTGTCTATTTTTGTCCAATAAAATGCTCTCTGAAATGATAATGTCCCTCCCTTTAATTATAAATCCCACCTGCCATTGACAAGCTGTTTAGTAAGTAGTAAATAATTTGCTGAATTTATAACCACATACTTATATATTACACTTACTATTACAATATCTTTCTATGACAGAAATAATAGGAGGAGTATGCAGTTCAGAATTTGTCATTGGTTAATTTTTTTACATGCCTTGCCTCAACTTGCCTTAAAGGGTTAGTTCACCCAGAAATGAAAATTCTGTCATAAATGTAACCACCCTATGCCGTTCCACACCCGTAAGACCTTTGTTAATCTTCGGAACACAAATTAAGATATTTTTGTTGAAATCCGATGACTCAGTGAGGCCTGCATAGCCAGCAATGACATTTCCTCTCTCAAGATCCATAAAGGTGCTAAAAACATATTTAAATCAGTTCATGTGAGTACAGTGGTTCAATATTAATATTATAAAGTGACGAGAATATTTTTGGTGCGCCAAAAAAACGAAATAACGACTTATTTAGTGATGGCCGATTTCAAAACACTGCTTCAGGAAGCTTCGGAGCGTTATGAATCTTTTGTGTCTAATCAGCGATTCGGAGCGCCAAAGTCACGTGATTTCAGCGGTTTGGCGGTTTGACACACGATCCGAATCATGATTCGACACAAAAGATTCATAACGCTCCGAAGCTTCATGAAGCAGTGTTTTGAAATCGGCCATCACTAAAGTCGTTATTTTGTTTTTTTGGCACACCAAAAATATTCTCGTCGCTTTATAATATTAATATTGAACCACTGTACTCACATGAACTGATTTAAATACGTTTTTAGTACATTAATGGATCTTGAGAGAGGAAATGTCATTGCTGGCTATGCAGGCCTCACTGAGTCATCGGATTTCAACAAAAATATCTTAATTTGTGTTCCGAAGATTAACGAAGGTCTTACAGGTGTGGAACGGCATGAGGGTGAGTAATTAATGACATTATTTTAATTTTTGGGTAAACTAACCCTTTAAAAGCAACCTTTGTTCAAACCATAGTTTGCATTATAAAATATAATTTTCTGATTGTCTTTCTCTTTTCTGTGTTCTGTTGCAGTATTTTAATATTGTTCCACCCTCTGGAGCCGTGGCAGATTGGGAAAAAAGGAACAGTGATGAGCTTCTTATAAGACATTCCTTCTTTGAAAGTGAATTCCTCATATGTGATTCCTGTTTGGGATTCAGCTAGCTGGACATGCATTGCTGCTGGGTTATAAGGAAGTTATCTTATAGGATTATGAATATTTTGCATTAAAATATACAAATTTTCTTGAAAAGTCACTGATAAGTAACTTGTATGATTTGAAAATTATCATTTTTCGTATTATGGTAAATATAAAATGGATTTAGCATTTTGATAGCAAGTCGTAGTGGGTTTAGTTTTAAAAAGCTGATGAAATAAAGCTATGAGAGAGTTTATTAGAAAAAATGTATTCCACTAGCTCTGTGTTGTCAAACCTTTCCAGAGAAAGTACCACATCAATCAGTTATCTATTAACCATGTTTGTTGGTTAAATCAGACCATATAAGAATCAAGAATTATCTAACCTCCAGCTAAAAAGAGCCATAGAAAATATTCAAAACCAGTGTAGTCAGTTTATGACTAAGAGTGAGTTATGATTTGCACATTTATTTTAAGGATATCAGTTGCAAACACATATTCCTTGGCATAGTACAGAATCAGACTGTGTTTGTCAAGAACATTGATTCATCCTTCC
Source organism: Anabarilius grahami (assembly GCA_003731715.1). Taxonomy (NCBI): domain Eukaryota; kingdom Metazoa; phylum Chordata; class Actinopteri; order Cypriniformes; family Xenocyprididae; genus Anabarilius; species Anabarilius grahami. Next base: position 4,269,303 of record RJVU01035392.1, read on the forward strand.
AAGTGAAGATTTGGAAAAACAATAAAATTGCTCTTAAATAAAATGTCTGTGTAATTCATTCGGGGGGTTTGGTATGACGTGGGTAGCATTTGCTTCCAACCAAAGGGAAGTAGACAAATTAAGTTCAGATCTCTGTGTCTTATGGTTCAAGAAGAAAGGTAGAACACTGGCTGTTTTTGCACATAAATAAATGTGTAGTAGTAAATTGCACTTGTAAAAATATACCATTCCATCAGTGTATTGACAATTTTACTTTTTCTAAAGTCAGAAAAATAGTTTATTTGTATAATGTATTATCCTCTGTAGGGACAAAACAAAACACTGATCAAAGCATTATAGATGAATTGGCAAAGATGAATTTTCTCATTCTATGGAATGTCACTGTCAAAATACCCTCGACTCCCGACAGATGGCGCTCGTTGTAAGAAGAAAATAAAATCCAGTTTTTCTTTATCATTTGACAGTAGTCGAGTTATTGATTAACTTTAAATATTACCAGTATTGAGTCACTTTGTGTATTTGCTATACAATTCCACACACTCACGATGAGATCGGCCAATTTTCCCTCAGTTGGCTTGGGAATTAATAGCAGAGTTCAGCGGGGTGTGGTGTAGCAGTAAAAGATCCGTCCTTGTCCAGCAGTACAGTCATTTTATGTCAGTTTTGCAGTGGGGTTGTACTTCAGTGTATATATCAGATCCTTTAAAAATGTCTTTGGAAATTTATTTGGATCTGTTTTCGCAGCCCTGTCGCTCTGTTTACATCTTTGCCAAGAAAAACAACATCCAGTTCGACCACAAGAAGTTTTCGCTTTTTGACGGTATGATATCGTTATATAAAACTGCGTGGAGTTTGTTTGTGTGCAGTTTACTTTGATTGTGCAGCATTCATCAAAACCTTCCATAGGAAGAAAAGTTTGTAAACTTTATATTGGAAGTTCTTCATTTTATAATGAAATGTTTGCCTTTTTGTAAAATGTCTATTAGTATGTGTGGGGAAAGTTGTGGACTACTAGTAGTTGTTAGACTACAAGCAGCCCAGAATGATGTGGCTAGTCACTTTAATTTGGCAGACATGTAGTTCCTGCACGTCTTCGAACTTTTAAATTGTACCCAGTTGTATTTAAGTTAAAGAACACCCTGATATTATTACACATGTTATTTTACCGAAACGTAAATATCTCTCTCTTAGGTCATCAATATGGTGAAGAGTTTGGGAAAATCAACCTGCTAAGAAAAGTACCAGCAATCAAAGATGGAGATTTTTGCTTGGCTGAAAGGTATGTGATCTGTGGAATGCAAGTTATTCCTTGTTTTCTAACATCTAATAGTGATAAAATAGTTTGTTGTTGTTGTTTTTGCATCTAAATAGGTTCTAGCTCTAACCTTTTTTTGACTCCATGGCCCCCCATTTTCCACAACACTATTCAAAGCCTGCCAGCCCTATTTTGTTTTTCAAAACGTAATTTAATGTATGAGAACTCAATTTTTTTGTAATTTAGTATGCAACCAATTAAATTTCAGGTTCTAGAAGTTTTTGGTGCTAAATGGTGTTAGAAATTAAAATAACTCAAAGGAAGTTGTATGCATGCAAAAAAGAAAACCAGTAGATTCTCATGTGCATAAAAAAAAAAAAAAAAGAACAGCAGCAGAAGTTTATTCAGAAGACTTACTTACTTCATGAGGTTGGAGTTCTTGGCCAGTAATGTTCTTCCTCTTACCAGCCCATTTACCCCGACAGGTCTTCTTTATCGCATTTGGCAATGGCATGAGATTCTCTGATGATTATCTGTGTCTCTTGAATGATCCGTTAAAAAAATCCACATCACTCTCCCCACCGAAAGCTGAAATGTGAGAGATTTCATCTCAAAAATGGACCTTGCGTGATGGCTTGCTAGAGATGCCACTTCGATTAAGCCAGGGATATACTTTATTTTCTATGTAGTTGATGGTGTCTCAAGAAAACTTTCTAATCTTCTTTTGTTGTAGGTCTTTCTTGAATTATAACTTGGATGAATTAAGAAGTTCTGCTTGTTGTTTAAAATCAGCTTCACTGTAGAAAGAAATAATTGAGGTTTTGGTTTCAACAATTTCTTTTATCATCTTAAATTTTTTTCTGTGTGTATTCAACAACTAAGAGGATGAGATCTAAAGAAAACTTATTCATGATTTCACATCATCTTTTACAAAATTCTGAATCTTCTCCCCCAATTGTTGGAGACCTCTGAATCCTAAGACCCCTGGGAATCCTGCTCACCCTCCAATATTCACTAAGAGTTGTGCCACGGAGGAGTAAGAGAATGCAAAAATAAAAATCAGTAATATCCTTTGTTGTTGCTTTAGCTCATTTTAATGTTTTAATAGTTATGTTAGCTTATTTTATCGCTTGTTTAGTCTTATTTTAAATAATTTTCTATAAATCTTGAAGTTCATTGAGGCCCCCTGGTTGAGAACCACTCTTCTAGATAAATATGAATATAAGAATAGAGTTTCAGATACACCTGTTGTTTGTTTTGTGGCTCTTGTGAAACTGTTCATTGTGTAAATTAACTGTTACTTCCTGATCAAATAATCCCTTAGTGTTGCGATTATGATGTACCTGGCTGAGAAGTTCCACACTCCGGATTACTGGTACCCAGCTGACTTGCAGAAGCGTGCTAGAGTAAATGAATATCTATCATGGCAACACTCTGCCATCCGGATGCATGGATCCAAGATACTCTGGTTCAAGGTGAGAGAAGTGTATTTATTCACATTCAAAGGCACTGTGGTGAACAGAACAATGCTTTGATTTCAGCAAATCCCTAGTTGATGGTTGGCTCTAGTTGCTCGGTGACTTTGGGATTGAAATCTAATCTTTAGAATTGCCATTCAGCTAACTACTAGCTTTTTGAGTGTAATTATGTTATTTGTTATAGGAATGAAATTGTTTTCTTGTATTGCTGTAGCTTTTGATTCCAAAAGCTATGGGAGTTGAGGTCCCTAAAGAAAAGCTGGACACTACAGAAGAGTATCTTGATGCATCACTAAAATTATTTGAGGAGAAGTTCCTGCAAAAAAGTTTGTTTATTGTTGGTGATCAGATCTCATTGGCTGACCTGGTTGCTGTTGTGGAAATCATGCAGGTATGCATTCAATTAATTCAGTTTAGAATCTCTGGAAGTCATTCATCAAGATAAAGCAAAAGGGTAACCTGAGAATTTGGAGTGAATAATATCTGACACAGTATTCATATTTGATAACGCCTTGTCATTTCTGATGGTTTGTTTCAGCCTTTAGGTGCTGGTATGGATGTGTTTGAGAACAGACCAAAGCTCAAGGCATGGAAAGACAGAGTCAGAGAAGAAATTGGGGTTGAGCTGTTTGACGAGGCCCACCAGGCAATCCTCTCTGTCCAGGAGGCGGTGAAAACCATGGATCCCAAAAAGATGGAGCCCTTGAAACACAAAATTTTAAAACATTTCCTCTCATAAACAAGCTGGTAGTCATTGTTGGTTAAAAGAGCCAGTTATTCATGAAACTTAATAATGATAAAAAACCTACTTTATAATTTTCTCAGTAATTCCATATACTTTCCATGTTGTTTAACCACTAAGAATGAAATCAATTAGCTTTAATTAAATTTAATGACATTTAAATTTTTCATTAAATGAATATGATAATCTTTAGTTTCTCTGTAGACTTTACCTCATTAAAAAAGCAGCAAACTGTAAAATAGCATGATTCCAGCTGTGTTCACTCTCAAATTCTGAACTGCTGCACTCACTGTGACCTTATTGTTTGAAAAACTAGGCAATAACACATAGACACTCATTGTTTCAGAAAATCACTCAACACCCATGGGAAAGAGCTGGGAGGAATGTTTCCTCCCTGTGTGTTTTATGGAATGTAATCAGATATTATGTGTTTTCCTGCAGCGTACTCAGCACGAATAGCACTTTTTGTTAATTTCTTGTGGAAAAAAAGAGGGTATGTTTAGTCACCCTTTCTCCTATAAATCTCTCCAATATTGTCAATAAATGTATCTTTTGCCAACAGTCTCTGCTGTTTACCTTCCTCTCTAAAAGAAAAAAGCATTTTATAAAGTTCATTTCTTCCCCTGCTTTGTGGCTCCCTGCAAAGATAATAGATATTATAAAAAAAACTACATTTCAGTCTGTTCCTCATACAAATCTAAACAGAGTTTACAAAACAGAATACTGAATTGGCATGGGTTCAGTAACAGTTGGACACTTCAGTAATAATGTGAAGTGATGATGCATATACACTATGGAAGGCAGCATTTTAATTGTTAAATGGTTTAAATTAAAAAGTTTATGGAGGACTGAGCCAGTTTATTAAAGGAGCTTCCAGTCACTGTTCACTTTCATTGTGCAGAAAACAGCAGCGTCATCATTTCACATGTAAAAATAATACGGGAACCACCTAGAGAAACTTCCTTTTTATCCAGGACAACTATTCCTTTAAAACTGCTCTTGAGTGGTACAAGATGGTATCTCCACTCTCAGAAAGTGAAACGATACTTTAACGGGAAGCGTGTAAGTTTGAACCGTACTGCGGCGTCGTGGAAAGTTAATAACCTACTGAACTTGTGACTATTAGTTCAACTGCAGAGTAGAGGAATTGTTTAAACTATTTCATTCAAGCGATCATAATGAGCGAAAAAGGTTGCTGTGATTCAGTAGGTCGGTGTTTTTTCGACTACTACACGTCGAAAATATTGGTGATAAGGAGCAAGAAAGTGGGAACGCTGAATCGGTTCACTCAAGCTTTAGTCATAGCGTACGTCATCGGGTAAGTCGTCTAATAATACATTCAAAAAGCACATTTTACACTCCATTCTTTATTAAAATGAAATTATATTCTTTAAAAACGCCCTTACAGGTATGTGTGTGTTCTCAAGAAAGGTTACCAGGACACAGACACCGTCCTCAGCTCTGTCACGACCAAAGTGAAAGGCATTGCTCTAACAAACACCACTGAGTTGGGCGAACGGATCTGGGATGTGGCTGACTACATCATCCCACCTCAGGTAGTCCGTCGATTAGATGAAGAGGAGGTACAGGCTAGACAATTTCCATGTCCACTAGCCCCTCACTGGTGCCACCGCCTTCATGGGTTACAAAGAAGGGTTATTCGCACCTGCATGCTCTGTGTTCACTGTGTTTACTGTGTTTACTCAAGGGCTGTGTGCATTCTTTAGTATACACACACGATATTGTCATTGTGGTTAACTATATTTAAACAATGTCTCTTTGGCAATACAAGTTAGTTTTAGTGATCTTAAACCAGTGGTTTCCAGCCTTTCATGTAATGTCACTTGGTTGCTTATTAAAGTCAGGAAAACATCTTTTCTGAAGGCAGACTTTTATGCAAAATTCGCACTACTCAACTAGCATTTAATTTTCCAAAACATGAGTAAATATCATGTTGTGTTGAAAGGTACAAAACCCACTATATTTCCCTATACAAATGAATTTGCAAACAGTTGTACACTACAGTAAATAATGTCAAGCGAGGGCTCAGTGGTGCTGATTTTTTTCTGTAGAGTTAAAATTATTTTAACATTATTTTACATTATTTTAACATTATGTGGCCCCTTTGCAAATTTAAGAAAGCCTCTGTTTTAAAAATGTCCAATTCACTTTTTTTATTTAATCAAAACAAATAAGTGACCATACACTGCCAATATCAGTGATTTAGCGCTTTATGCTGTCTTAAAGGAAATAAAAAGTGTTCATGCCTCATTATTCAGTTATGAGGAACTATAGATATATTTGGTATTACTCAAAAACACGTGCTTTTGAATGTTTCAGGAGGATGGCTCATTCTTTGTCCTGACCAACATGATCATCACCCCTAACCAAACACAGTCCAAATGTGCAGAGGTGAGCCATTATGGTGTCCTTTTGTCACTTGATAAAAAGTAAAACAAACCTTACTGGCTGAAATAAAATACCATCCACCATAATTGTAAAATTAAATATTTAATATAAAAACACAATTAAATAATAGAGAAAATAATAGATAAACCAATAAATGGAGATTAGAAAATATTGTTTTTTTACATTAAAATAAACATATTTTCTGTATCACGTATCTTAATCTTATTTTAAATGTGTGTAACTTAGAATCCAACTCCAGCATCCAAATGCACCTCTCACAGGGACTGCAAGAGAGGCTTCAATGATGCTCGTGGGGATGGTATGGCTCAGTAATTACATTAAATGGAAGATGACACTAACTGTGGCTTGTCATCTTTGCATTCTGTTTAGTCAGCAAGCAAATAATTTTATATACCTAAAACAATGCATTTTATTTTTTTCAGGTGTTCGGACAGGCAGATGTGTCAATTACAATATCACGATGAAGACTTGTGAGGTGCTGTCCTGGTGTCCTTTAGAGAAGATCGTTGATCCCCCAAAGTAAAATCCTAATCTTTCTGTCTCACAAATTATATTTAGATTTTGTGATGTTTTTGAAAGAAGTCTGTTATGCTCACCAATGCTGCATTTATTTGATCAAAAATACAGTAAAAACAGTAATATTATTACAATTTAAAATAACTGTTTTAATATATTTTAAAATGCAATTTATTCCTGTGATGCAAAGCTGAATTTTCAGCAGCCATTATTCTAGTCTTCAGTGTCACATGATCCTTCAGAAATCATTCTAATATGTTGATTTGCTGTTCAAGAAACATGCTGCTTAATATGTTTGTGGAAACCACGAAAAACTACCATTTAAAAGTTGGGGTAAGAAAGATGGTTTATAATACTTTTGTACTAAATCAGAATGATTTCTGAAGGAATACATACATACATATATGGGTCAATGACGTAATTTTTTTGTCCGAAGGCCTTAATAATAATAAAAAAACAAGGATATGACATCCAAAGTATGTAAGGTAGTACAACTAGATCACTTTTATTGAATCCAAAAGGTTTTAATTATATTTTGCTACATGTAAAGTTATTTTAAAGATTTTGAAGTGTCAAAATGTCATTCGGTTTAACCGTCCAAAGGCCAATACAGCCATTTCATTTGTGATTAAAATATCTAAAAATGCAATAAATGTATATATTTTTTATTCTGGCATGATTTTATAACATCATATATTAATATTAACATTAGTGCAAAATGGTATTAAAAATGATGTGTAGAAGTCGTTGCTTTATTATGAGAAAGAATTTCCGGAAAAATTAATTTCATTGATGTCATTCGGAGTAATCAATATAAAAAGACCATTTTGGATCAAGTCATGCCGTCAGTATCATGTGACAGGATGTGACATCATTCAGACACCTGCAAAGCACCACATGGTTGTGAAGCAAAGTTTTACTATTTGAACAATTCATGTTTTCACTTGCTCATACGCATGTCCCGAAACATCAGGTCATTCGGTACAACCACTATAAAACATGAAAATTGTTATAATATTTAAAAAAACTTGTACATAAATATAAAATATTTGATTGTCCTTTTGCTAGCTAGCTAGGTAGCTAGATATCAGCCTGTTAGCATTGATTGAAAATATCGTCATTCGGTATAACCAAAAGTGTCATTCTGTAAAACCGAAATTTTGGTTAAACCGAATGACTTTTTTTGGTGGCAAATTTTGTCCATCTTGTAAAAAGTGTCAAAAGCAGTGTTAATTAATTATAAAAACCACATAATCTCATTATCACTTAATAAAACTTCAAAATTAATTATATCTCCATTTAGGTTTTTTTTTTTAATACTTTTAAAAACCTTAATCGTCAATGACCCTTATACAGTATACTCGGACACACACACACGCATGTTTAATGTTGGTAATATTGTGGGGTTATTTTTTTCCTTCTTGATGTCTCAGTCCACCACTTCTGGCAGATGCTGAAAACTTCACTGTGCTCATCAAGAATAATATTCGTTATCCCAAATTTAACTTCAACAAGTAAGCTTTTTAAATGCATTTTTTTTTACTACCTATATGGCTGCAAAAATAAAACAATGAGTGTCAGTTGTCTGCGAATTTATTAACTGAATAAAATGTGCTCCTTATGTCCTTACAGAAGGAATATCCTACCAAATATAAACAGCTCCTACTTGACACAGTGTGTGTTCAGCCGTAAAACAGACCCTGACTGCCCGATCTTCAGACTCAAAGAAATTGTTAGAGAAGCTGATGAGGATTTTCAGACCATGGCAGTCCATGTCAGACACTTCATTTATGTTTTTCTGCCATTGCTGCCTAATACTCATATTATTAGGTGTTATTAATGTCACGTTTTTCTTTTGTGCACTTTTTTTCCTTCTGCGTAGGGGGGAGTGATGGGAGTGCAGATCCGGTGGGATTGTGACCTTGACATGCCACAGAGCTGGTGTGTTCCTCGCTACACATTCCGCAGACTAGACAACAAAGACCCAGAAAATAACGTGGCACCAGGTTACAACTTCAGGTAGGAGGTGTTTGCAGTTAGTAAAAGTGGTTCCTCAGAGGAAGCGAGGTTGCATTAAATAAGTGTGGTTTGGTCAAATCTCTATAGATTTGCTAAATATTACAAGAACTCTGATGGCACAGAGACCAGGACACTTATCAAAGGATATGGTATTCGCTTCGATGTCATGGTATTTGGCCAGGTGAGACACTTTAACATTTCTAATGTTATAAATTAGACTCATGTTATGCAGGTTAGCATTAAAATGTAGCTGTTCAACACATACTAAGTTCTTTTGTTCCTACAGGCAGGAAAATTCAATGTTGTACCAACACTTCTGAATATAGGTGCAGGCTTGGCTCTTCTAGGCCTGGTAAGTATGTCTGTTACTCCCTGGATTACAATAGTAATATATAGAATATAATATATAAAATCTTTTGTGGTCCATTTCAGGTGAATGTTATCTGTGATTGGATTGTCCTGACATTCATGAAAAGAAAGCAACATTATAGAGAGCAGAAGTATACATATGTTGATGACTTTGGACTTGTGAGTATTTATGGCCTCAAGGACTATATTTGTTATTTTAACATCATCCTGGTTAACTTTCTATAATTGCTTATTAAAAGTAAGTAGCTCTTGTGCCTCTCAAGAAACTAACATGAGATATTTCTTTCAAATAGTTATCCAATGAAGAAGGATAGAAGATCTTCAGGTTACTGAATCTGCACTAATTCCATGCATATTTCATCATGAAGTGAATGTATTTGTTAGGGTTCTGAATGCAATTCCAAATGGACAATCTGGGAAATTTCATTAATAATAATAATAATAAATAAAAATACAAAAAATGTACATGTGTGATTTTTGGGGTGATGTGGGTTCTGTTTGCTTCCAAATGGGGGCTAAAAAATAGATTTAAAAAAAAAAAGAAATATAATTAATATGAAGTAAATTTGCTAATACAAATATTTTAGAGCCATTAAACATTTTTGAGGACTGTAAAGTTCTGTAGATTTGTTAAAAAGATTGAGCTCTGTAATTATTAAATGGCTATTTTTCTAATGTAATTTATTTAAAAATGAATATTTATGTATATTCAGTTTACTGAGGACCCCTAGTGGGGGTCGAGAAGCACTGCTGTAACGCTTTCGTCCAGCAGGGGTCAGTACACACTTAACTGTTCCTAGTTCAGGAGGAAGATCGCAGCGACCTTTTTCCTCACGTTAATTCATGATGGCGGCCGCGTTGAGAGGGAGCCTAGTAACATTGGCCAAGGTGAGTCTTGAAACACGATTATGTTAATTGCTCATAGTTTATACTACAATATGACTAATGTATGTTTGCGTTACACTGCCAAATACGAAGATTAACTGGGAAACAAGCTGCTTTCTGTAGACGTGTAATGCAAGTCTGAACTTAACGCATGATGATGGGTAACGTTACTGGAAATAACAGTAAAAACATAAAGATGACAAATCACAGGAGAGGTTCATTAGAAATCGTCTGTATATGTATATTATTATTTTCCATTACCATAATATATTTCCATTTTAGATATAAACGAGCAGAGAGTTTTTTTATGGTTTAATGTCATTGGGGAACCTTTTATTTCAGCTAATGATTGGTGATATTATGAGTTTACATGATATCTTAACAGAAAAAATATATGTATACACATTTCCTGGAATTAAAGGTTGTTTACATAACGCTTGAAGGGATAACTCACCCCCAAAAAAAGAAAATTCTGTCATTTACTCACCCTCAAGTAACCAAACAGTTAATTTTTTCCATACTATGGAAGTCATTGGGGCCCATCAACTGTTTGGCTACCCATATTCTTCAAAATATCTTCATTTGTGTTCAGCAGAAGAAAGAAATCCATATAGGTTTTGAACAACTTGAGGGTGAGTAAATGATGATAGAATTTTTATTTTTGGGTGAACTATCCCTTTAACTCAATTCACTTATTACATGGGATACAGAAATCATTCATTTTTCAAGACTGTCAATATTTTTGGAATTGATGCCAGGGGAATGTATTCTCTCTTAATTAATTCACTTAAAATGGCTTATTAATTGATCTGGGTTTTTAGCAGTTGAAAGAACTTTTTAGAACCAGATGGTTCACTCAAAATCATTTTCCAATGACTGAATAGCCCTTTAATTGTCATGACTGTTAAATTCAGAATTTAAATTCACTTCATAAATAACATCACCTCTGTCTGTGATGTCAACACATAATAGTCCTTGACCTGTGACATTTTTGACCTCTCAGGGTCTGAGTGGTGCCCGGTTGCAGCCGTTGTGTGCCCGTTCTCTGGGTTTGTCCTCCAGTCAGAATGTTTCGGAGAGTCCCCCGGCACGCGCTGACAGCACCTTCAAGGTCACCATGGTCCCTGGAGATGGAGTTGGACCTGAGCTGATGACTGCTGTCAAAGAGGTTTTCAAGGTACTGATGCACCTTCTCAGCCATTTTTTTCCCCTAAGACTTCCTATAACCTTCAGTGGCCTTCTTACCCACCTCCACCTTCTCAAGGCCCTGATATACTCACGACGAAGAGCTTTTCATCCTTTACTAAGGGGTTGAAAGAAGTTTGAAATACCTTTGCAGCGGTACACTGTTAGCAAACATCCTTGCGCCGCCCACACTGCTGCGAGTGGCATTTAGATGAATGTGTAAATATGTGCCGCACGCTTTCCTCTCAATTACAAAATGAACACAACAAAAATGACAGCAGTTAATAAAGCTTCTGATTATAGTGATGTGGAAATGTTTGCACATTCTCTGCAATTTGGCACTCCAGTCACGTTTACTTCTATAGCAAAAAAAAAAAACATGAAAAGAACCAGAGAAGATTTCCACATCAAAGAAGGCGGAGCCTCAGAGCACAAAAATTCGCTTTGGCAAGCTGTTTCGAACTCCAAACGAATTTCATTTTGGTCTGATTTTGTTTGAAATGACATCACACCAGTTAGTTAATCCTGTTTTCCAGCTCAGCCCTCTTTCATGCCTTTTACTTGTATCGACCCTTGTTTCCATTGCCCTTTTCACTTCACCCTCTAGGCAGCTGATGTTCCTGTGGAGTTTGAGGAGTTTCATCTGAGCGAGGTGCAGAACATGGCCAGTGAGGAGAAACTGGACGAGGTGCTGACCTCCATGAAGAACAACAGAGTTGCCATCAAAGGTGACATTATTAACTCCTCATCACATTTTAATATAGTGGCGGTTAATTTAACATGTTATATTATTGCAAGCTGATTTATATTTTGATGTAATGACATCAATGTTTTATTTCTCTTAGGAAAGATTCACACTCCTATGGAGTACAAGGGTGAACTGGCATCATATGAGATGAGACTGAGGTACTTCTTTGAAATATTATCATGGCTGCTTTGCACAACTCATGGTTCTCCTGCTAGTTTTTAGATTGATTATTTCTTGTGTTATGATGATACAGGAGAAAGCTGGACCTGTTTGCCAATGTGGTTCATGTGAACAGCCTGCCTGGTTACAGCACCCGCCACAATAACCTGGATCTGGTCATCATAAGGGAGCAGACAGAGGGAGAATACAGCTCTCTGGAGCATGAGGTACTTGTGCTCATAATAAGTTGTTTGCACATGACGTCACAGCAGCAGCGCGAATGAGTCTGGAGGGCAGGGACTGATTTTTCTATATAGGAATCCTATCAAAAACTCAAAATTCGTATGTTTTGCGTCGTTTATGGTTGCTTAAATCGATAAAATCGAAAACCCAGAAGGGGTTTATATCGTTTACATAACTTTATATCGTTTTTTATAACTTATATTGTTTTTTAACTTTAAAAGTTGTCGCCTTTAATAGCGTTTTGCGTCTGCTGATACTGAAATGAACATGGATACCTGCTTACCTCATTTCTTTTTGACTCAGTTAAATATCCACATTCTTCATGGTATCGTTTGCAGGGAAGATAAGCTATTTTATCCCATTGAATGATAATTTGATGTTTTCACTTCAGTTTTGTAGTATTCCGTTCACAATGTTGATCTGGTTACCATGAGAACAGTGTCACGCGCTGCTGCTTCAGCCATCATATGGTAGAAAATGCCCAAATAAATAAATGTTTAAAAAGCTGACAGACGTCGATTCAACAACAAAGACAACACTTTCAAAAACACTCAGCTATGTGATTATTTTATTGAGTGATAGGGAGTGGGTTAAATCAGTGACATTATTAGGTTTGATATATGGCGTCTTCCCGTCACCTCCTCAACCTGCTTCCCTTAGTGCGTTTTTACACGTATAAAAGGCAACAATTGTATTATTCTGTCCAGTTTTTTCCCTGAACGATGATGTGAACTCCTGTTGTAGGTCATAAATGACCTACAATGGCGACATTTTTCACAATCGCGACAGAAAATCAAAAATACTGCCCTAACTTCACTAGTAGAAAGGCAGCGCGATATAAACAAACCCAGACTAGAACTGAACACGGCATGAAGGCAGCTTCACATTCTCTATCTACCTCCTCGATGGCAGGACAGTCTTTCAATTCAGTGGAAAAGTCGCTCATCTTCATAACATAAAGATCACGTCCAACATATGTTGTGATTTTCTGTTTATACCTTTGTAAATCAGCACAGAAAGGACTTTTCTCCATCTCTTCCATTCTAATTTTCACTGCTTGCCCTCCACCGGTATTTCGTGCGTCACCAGAACCACGTGATTGCAAACAACCTATTAATTTCTGTGTGAGAAACAGACTTTTTAAAGGGACATTTTACCCAAAAATGATAATTCTGTCATCACTCACCTTCACGTTGTTCCAAACCTGTATGAGTTTCTTTCTTCTGAACACAAAAGAAGATACAGTTGTGCAGTATATCTTGTCCTTGCAAAGATAACATGCACAGAGGGAAAAAGAAAATAATCACGAGGAAAAGAATGCAGCGACTGAAAAGAGCTCTTGCCATAGATATTCTTGTTATAACATGTCATGTTAAAATACCAAGTGTTACGTTATTCTCATGATATCTGAAAATAAAACATGAAGGAAAATTGACAGCTCATTCAGTCAAACTGACAGATAAGCTGTATTTGTAGGGCTTATGATTTTAAATGATTAGTTTCAGTCTTTTTGAATGGAAGTTGCCCAAACCGGAAGTGCCTTTCATAAATATGCAGCAACCTTTTCATAAGTTTTCATAATTCAATAACGCATAACAAATGAGCTACTTTTATGGTGCTTTATTTTTTTTGTTTTTTTTCTTCGTTTTGTTTTTGTATTGATAGGTATGGTGACTATTCCGGAATGAAATAAAAAGTCAGAAATTCTCCTTTTATGTTTTACAATAAATGGTGTAGGAGTTTAGAACAACATGAGGGTGATGACATATTTCACCCCGAAAGATGATAATTTTTAATCAACATTTTTTAGCAATTTTTGAACATCAAAATAGTCATAGACTTTTAATATAAACTCATTTCTCCCTCTTTTCCTTTTAACATAAATAGGAGGTTTGTGTAGTGTGCCTTTCCAAAACATTTTTGAAGCATATTAATTGTTTTCTTACACACATTAAAGGGTTAGTTCACCCAGAAATGAAAATAATGTCATTTATTACTCACCCTCATGCCCATTTCATGTTAATCTTCAAAACACAAATTAAGATATTTTTGTTGAAATCCGATGGCTCAGTGAGGCCTCCATAGCCAGCAATGACATTTCCTCTCTCAAGATCCATAAAGGTACTAAAAACATATTTAAATCAGTTCATGTGAGTACAGTGGTTCAATATTATAAAGCGATGAGAATATTTTTGGTGCGCCAAAAAAACAAAATAACGACTTATTTAGTGATGGCCGATTTCAAAACACTGCTTCGGGAAGCTTCGGAGCGTTATGATTCTTCTGTGTCGAATCATGATTCGGATCGCGTGTCAAACCGCCAATGTTTGTTATGTTTTTAGTACCTTTATGAATCTTGAGAGAGGAAATGTCATTGCTCCCTAAGCAGGCCTCACTGAGCCATCGGATTTCAACAAAAATATCTTAATTTGCGTTCCGAAGATTAACGAAGGTCTTACGGGTGTAGAACGGCATGAGGGTGAGAAATAAATGACAGAATTTTCATTTTTGGGTGAACTAACCCTTTCAAAAACTGTTCATCATTTGCAGGACTGATGAATAAAAAGAAAAGCATTTATTTGGAATATAAATGTGACCCTGGACCACAAAACCAGTCATAAGTCACACGGGTATATTTGTAGCAATAGCCAACAATATATTGTATGGGTCAAAATTATAGTTTTTTCTTTATGCCAAAAATTATTAGGACATTAATTAAAGATCATGTTCCATGAAGATATTTTGTAAATTTCCTACCGTAAATATATCAAAAATGTATTTTTGTTAGTGGATATGCATTGCTCAGGACTTAATTTGGACAAATTTAAAGGAGATTTTCTCAATTTTATTTATTTATTTGCACCCTCAGATTCCAGATTTTAAAATAGTCGTCTCGGCCAAATATTGTCCTATCCTAACAAACTATACATCAATGGAAAGCTTTTAGATTTTTTATTTATTCAGCTTTCAGATGATATATAAATCTCAATTTCAAAAAATGAAATGGTTTTGTGGTCCAGGGTCACAAATTATAAATGTCTTTACTGACACTTTTGATTAATTTAATGCATGCTTGCTGAATAAAAGTATTAATTTATTTTAAACAAAAGATAATGTACATCTGCATCATGAGCACCTCTGTGTTTGCAGAGTGTTTCAGGAGTGGTTGAGTGCTTAAAGATCATCACCAGGGAGAAATCTCGGCGCATCGCTAAATTTGCATTTGACTATGCCACCAAGAAGGGCCGCGGCAAAGTGACCGCTGTTCACAAGGCAAACATTATGTAAGTATGTGACAGAATTATTATGCCCATATAGTTTTAGAATCTTAACACATAGACTCGCTCACCTTGAATTGAATTGAATCGAATCTCCACAGGAAGCTTGCGGATGGTCTCTTCCTGCAGAGCTGTGCGGAGGTGGCTGAACTTTACCCCAAGATTAAATATGAAAACATCATCATTGATAACTGCTGCATGCAGGTATGATTTTCAGTCTTTTGTTAGTGGCTGGCAAGGAGGATGACCTATAAATATATTTAGCATATTGTTCTGTGGCCCACAGCTGGTACAGAATCCATATCAGTTTGATGTGCTAGTGATGCCTAATCTCTACGGCAACATCATCGATAACCTGGCGGCAGGGCTTGTGGGCGGAGCCGGCGTAGTTCCAGGCGAGAGTTACAGCGCAGAATATGCTGTGTTTGAAACGGTTGGAGCCTAAATCTTGTTTTTCATACCTTCATTCATGAATTGTAACAGTTTCATAAATTGATTTGCAGCATGTGATTTTAAAGTTATTCTTGCATTTAATTTCAGGGTGCCAGACATCCCTTTGCTCAGGCTGTCGGCAGGAATATCGCAAACCCCACCGCTATGCTCCTCAGTGCATCGAACATGCTGAGACACCTCAAGTGAGTCTTGCACTGTTGTCCTGCGCTAATATTCCATATTTACTTTTTCACCATCATATCTTATGTTTTTAAGCTGTAAATTAGGGATGTCCTGATCAAGTTTTTTTTGTTGCCTCGATCCTATCCGAGTCATTGAATATTGAGTATCTGCCGATATTGAGTCTCGATCCAATCCTTGTATTTTCCTAGTGCTTGGTGCTAAATACATTAAAGAAGACTGTATGGTCACAATTATGAATATGGGGCTACTGATATAAACATCTTGTATTTTATATGTACAATAAGCAGAATAATTGTAACAAAAAATAAAAAAAGGACAAGGTTAGAAAGCATGAAGCTTGCTGTGTCAGAATGCCAGTCTGTCAGTCAAGTCTAACGCAAGATGCATTCCATATAGCAACACGTTATGGCAATGACATCTCAGACAGCCTCACAGCAGATAAACAGTAAATAAATTACTTCTGACTGATTCGTTACAAAAGTGCGCATTAGATATGCTAAACACAGAAGCTCAAACGTGTGTGTGATGAGCTAGAACAGACCTCAATCTGTGAGACTTCTTTCAAAAGCATTAAACAATCCTAATTGTTTCAAACTTGTGTCCGGTAGTGTATATAAAAATGTCTGTGCTGTCTTGGCGAGTATATTTATATGATTGGTTTATTTTTCTTTCAGCCTTGAGTATCATTCAAACATGGTGTCTGAGGCTGTCAAGAAAGTCATTAAACAGGGCAAGGTAAGAAATGATTGTGATTGTGTTTGTGTATAAATGGGAGAGAAAAGTGTATTGTGTGGCTGATATGTATCTTACATATCATGTAGAGAACTTGATAATGTGAGTGTGTTTCAATGTTTTTATACGAGTTCAAGATGCAAAATCTGTTGTTGATGGCTGTTTTGCATGTAAGTCTGTTATGTCCTGGTGGCATTGGTTTTCATCCTAATTGGTGGATTTCCCTTTGCAAATGGTTTTGGATGAGTGACCCTAACCTCAACAACACATCACTCAATTGCTAACCCAGAAACACTTTTAGTAAATAGTCAAACCCTCATCCAGTTTTGCTTCTGCATTACGCTTCGGTCTTTGTTTTATGTGGATAGCTGGGGCTTTTTGGTTTGTTTTGAGGGTTAAAGTTCTGCTCACAATCAAACTTCCCCCTTTCTTATATTTTTTTATCATTGTCTTATTTAAAGACCTTATGAAATGATATGACAAGGGCCTTTTTCTTTTTCATTTCAAGGATTTTTTTGAGTGGAACATATTGAAGGACTTGCTTCTTTTTTTTTATATCTATTAGTCTTTAGTTTGTCATGGCCAACTAAAATGACTTTCATAATTAAGCAAATCCAGCATGCCTTTTTCTCAGCAAATAAAAAAGCTTTTACAAATGATTTTACAATAAGGTCTCAGTTGTTACCATTAGTTAACTATTAGTCATCATTAACTCTCTCTCTGCCAGTGTGTTTTGTTTAGTTTTTTTTCTCCAGCATTTGATCATTTTCACAATTTTCATGGTCCACGGAATATTTTATTTTATGAGTTTCTGAACATGCAATATATCAAAAGAAAGAACAGAGCCTCTGCTTTAAAAAAAGTTTTCTTGCTTCCTATGCATTCTTTTTTATCAACACTTGAATGTGGGAAAATTTAATAAAAAAGTAAAAATTTTAAACAAAAGCTGAGAAAATTGCAGTTTTGTCAAAAACTACGTCCAGATCGGATTTAGAACGATAATCAAAACATAAATCGAGCAGATCAAGTCCATCAATACAACAAAGCTTGCACAGTCCTGTACCTTTTTGTGTTCGACATTTCATTCGGTAATGTTTGGCAGTTTTGATTTGTATGCTGTTCAATGTTTGATCGAGTGTATGCTTATACACATATATATTATATTTATATATATGTGTATAAGCAATGCCCCGCTTGTTTCTGCTTCGTTTTCACTTATTTTGGGATCTGGAGATTCTGTATTCGTTCAGAAGATGTGTAAAAGCGCCCCTTAGCATATAACAGTGAAAATGAATTGCCTGAAAATTGCAAGTAGGGATAACTGCGGGCTGGAGCAATGGACGTGGAGGAAGGTCTTTATGATTGGTCGACACAGCTGTCTGTCAGGGTGTTGGGGCAGGGTTAGGGGTAGTTTCAGTTGTACCGATTCACCTTTCGGAAAGCCTCCATTCATGAATATTAATGAACAGTTCTATTTTTATTAACTAAAATTAACAAAGATGAATAAATGTTGTAAAAAATATATTGCTCATTGGTAGTTTGTGCTTAAAGCAATGGTTCTCAAACTTTTTTGCTCACACCTCCCCTTTAAATCTTATAAAATGCTCCAGACTTTTTTAGTTATTACATTTTAAATAAGTGTATATCTGCTAGATAATTTTGTTACTTTTAGGAGTTCACTAAATGACAGGAACTGAAAGGCACAAAATACCAATTCTGATTTCATGTTGGCTTTAATCCATTATTATCATAAATTCAATACACTAACATGGATGTCCTGTGCTCTATGGATACAGCTTCAGCTTTGGCTTTAAAAAAAATTTCTCTTAAAAGAAGCTCTGTCTTACAGTCAGTCTCTAGCCTTCAAGTTTGTGTTTGTTGTCCATAAATTCTGACATAGTCTTCACCTCCCCTTTCTCCACCTTTCCTCCTCTGCCGTCACATCCCATTCTGGGTGTATGTGGCTGTCTGTGTGTATTTGTGTGTGTGTGTGTCCCAGGTGAAGACACGAGACCTAGGGGGTTACAGCACCACTGGTGACTTTGTCCGTGCGGTTGTGGCCAACCTGCGCCATCGGGCTGTTTGAAGATGCTTGCCAAACCCAATGTCTATCCCGGATCCCCCTATTTTTGCCTCTTCTGATCTGGATATGTTCAAAGACAATTAAAGCAGTCCTATGACATCTTAAATTTTAATTTCCCTTTTCCCGTCTCTCACTTTCATTCACTCACCTTCTTGTTTTCTGGCTGGTTACTGATTTCTTTTTGTTTAGTTTTTTTTTTTGTTGTTGTTGGTGGTTTTTTGTTCCTTAATGTATCCATGTACATTTATTTTCATTTCTGTTTTTCACAATATGCATCTTTAACCAGAGTTACACTTCCGTTTAATAGTTTGGGGTCAGTAATATTTTAAATAAATATATTTTTAAATGTTTTTGAGAGAAGTCTCTTATGCTCACCAAGAGTGCATTTATTTAATCAGAAAAAACTGTTATATATTTTAACATGTAATTTATTTCTATGATGGCAAAGCTGAATGTCACATGATCCTTCAGAAATCAGACTCTTTGATGAATTGTAAGTTCAAAAGAACAGCATTTATTTGAAATAGAAATCTTTTGTTACATTATGAATGTCTTTAATGTCACTTTTGATCAAAGTATTAATNTCTAATATATATATATATATATATTACTGACCCCACACTTTTGCTCAGTCTTTTTCCTACTTTTATATCATCTCTGTTTGGGGCTGGTCCTTGTTGAATTGCCTTTGTGGTTCCAGGACCTCAGTGAATTTGATTTTCAACAAGTTTTCAAAGGCCATTTGGCATATTGAGATGGAAGTTCCAGCAGTGTGATGATTTTTCCCCTCTCACTGTTAATAATGTAAATATCACTAATCAAATCTGCTGCCGTCATAAATCAGATGGGCAATTATTGGTTTCATTTCATGATGCAAATGTTCTGGACAGGAAGTCTGCTTCGTGCCATTGCAGACTTAACTGTGGAAATGACTGACTGATATCAAAGACAAATGATATCACTGCCTCTCAGGCATTTTTAAACTTACCTCAGTCATTGCGGTACTGATCTAACATGTTGTCGTCATGTTTCTAAACTCAGCTCCTGCAGTATTCATATTTTCAATCTTACCGTGTCCGTGTACACATTTCAATTTCACAGATTTCTCAAGGTTTATTCATGCCATTGATTAACTGACCAATGCTTTGTCAAATGTTTTTTTTTCCTTTTTCCAATGCCAAAATAAATATGTAAAACCAAAATGATTGAAAAGTGTCACTTTGTAGTTACTGGTATTGTGTGGATTGCTTGTAGTGTTTGAAGACCTTCATCCCCATTTAGCATTTTGCATTTAACCATCACAAAATAACAAATATACCCTGGATGTATGAGAAATGTGTTTGTAAGAGAAACTGTTAGTAAAGGATTGTATTTACCCGTTGCACCTTCTATCAATGTGAACAGACAACAACATATATAAAATATTTTATTGCTCTCTTTGGTGTAGGTTCGCACATCAGACCTGGGAGGCTACGCGTCAAGCGATGAGTTCACCAGGGCCGTCATCGCTAATCTGGCTGTCTAAACCAATCCCAGCACTCAACAAATATCATCTTAAGCACAATCCGCAGCGCTGGTTGTCCAGTATCAAAGTCTTTTGGTCCACCATTTCTCATTTTCTTTGCTCAAGCCTTACTAGTAGCCTAATGTTTTGGACTATCACAGTCTACAACAGAGCACAAGTGTTGTAAGATTCATGTTGTCTCTGGGCAGAACCACTGACATTCCAGACTATTACAGAATTACTGTATTGCTTTATGATGCTGCTTATAAAAAAATATTTATTCTGCTATTTATTACTTAAAGGGATAGTTCTCCCAAAAGTGAAAATTCTGTCATCATTTACTCCCTCTCAATTTGTTTCAAACCTGTATAAATTTCTTTGTTCTGCTGAACACAAAGGAAGATATTTGGAAGAATGTTTGTAACCAAGCAGATCTCGCTCCCCATTGACTACCATAGTATTTTCCCCCCTACTATGGTAGTCAATGGGGGGTGAGATTTGTTTGGATATAAACATTCTTCCAACTTGAGGGGAAGTAAATTGACAGAATTTTCATTTTTAGGTGAACTATCCCTTTTATTGCAATTGCTACAAGTTCAATCATTAACAATAATAAAACGTTACAATATAGTTGCAAGTATTTTGTCTTTTTCAGTTATATGACAGTAAGTACTCTATTTGCTTAAATATAGCAGACTTAACCATGTTATCACTATTATACCATTATCATGTTTACATTGTCGAATTATGCGGGGAAAAATACTGAAATATTATTTGAATGTACAAATATTGTATATAATATATAAAATGTATTAATACTACAGTAAAAATAAAACCACCTATTTATAAATACTATTTTTTCACAATATAAATCGGGTGTTAATACATTAAAATATACCTACCTTTTAAATTCTAAGATGGTTATATTTGGGGGTCCGTGACATCTTAAAAGACTGAAAACCCCTGCATCTAGAATCTAAATTAATTCTCCAGTTGTGTGCTCTTCTACAACTGCTATCCAACATGCAATACCACAACCGGCCGCAGGGGAGCGCATTGCACCTAATCGCTACTCATTCGTGCATCCCCCTTTCCTGGAAGCAACTCGTCCGCCAGATGTCGCGACGTCTCTGCGTGGGAAGAGGAGAGGAGGGGCCTGGCCTGGGAATCCGCTGTTTCCCATTCCAGGCGCAGGGGCACAACATGGCGGATTAGGAGGCGACCGACGCGCCCGGATACAACGAACAAATCGTGGGATACTAATTCCCCGTGTCGTGGAGAGGGCAGGAATATAGGCTTTTCGGAAAGCTAACGCACACCTTTAAGACTTCCCGAGACATGCATTTTGGATACCAGTAAGAGCCTTCGTTGCTTTGCCCCACTCCACATTGGCTGTCTGTCCGAGATCATTCCTATCACCCAGGCCCCCCACCCCGAACACACTCTCGGTTCCTGGGGTGTGGAGACAGGGGCCGGGGAAGTGGAAAACAATCGCACTTTATCTGGAACACCGGGCTCCATAGTGCGGGACAGGGCTGTCAAGGTGAGTTTCATCGCTGCTTCTCTGAGTATATTAACAGCGCAAACTTCTGTTCATCGCCTCAGTTTGTCTGATATCTCTCCCTTGAGTCACTCAGGTTTTGTCACGTTAGTGGGTCGTCTAGCCAAAGAAAGCAAAGCCCTTTGTGGCACATCCGAGACCCAGACGCAGATTTATGTAATGTTTACGCATCGCGCGGGGATGTCTTGGGAGCGCACCCAATAATGTTTGAAGCAACACGAACATTTGCCGAACTAGCTGGGAGGCAAGGAGGGAAAAATGAGGGGGTGGGGGGTCTGCCGAGAAAAGGAGGGGGAGAGGAAGAGAGCGAGAGAGAGACACGCATAGCTTTTAGTGGAAGTCAGGCAGATTGTGCGCCAGAACGCAGGCGTGATTTCTGACTGGATTCAATGGAATATTATGAAATATTCTTCTCTCGATACGTCCTGTCGATGTTAATGGCCCAAGACTGGATAGGTTGTGAAAATAAACGTGATTTCTGACTGGATTAATTGTTATTATTAATGGTCCCAGACCATTACAGTCTTTATAATTGCTGACTTGATGCATTGTAGCAACGTGAATGGTTCTGAATTAGAGATATACTGCAGCAAAATAAATGGTTTCTAGACTGGTTACATAGAAAAACTATAAATGCTTCGGGACATTGTACCAATATTAATCATTTCTAACTAGGTAAACTGTAACAGTATGAATGATTTCGGACTTGGTACATAGTGGCAACAATATCGAAGGTTCTACACTGGTTACATTGGAGCATTATTAATGCTTCTGGACTGAATATTGAACCAGTATTCATTTCTGACTGGATACATTACAGTAATATAAATAATTTCTGACTGGAATACCTTGTTTCACTATCAATACTATTATTATAGAAATTTAAATAAACTCCTACATTAATTCTGACTAGATGCATTGTAACAATATGAATGATTTCTGAATGGTTATCTATTAATAATAATAGATAACTATTAGTAACTAACTTAGTTCCAGACCGGATACATAGTGAAATGTACATGCTTTCTGACTGGATACATTGTTGCAATATCTTTTTTTTTAATTTTTTTTTTTTTTTTTTTTCTGGTTGTATTCTAATAGTAGTTATTGTCTCAGTTATTGTACTGGATATATTGTAGCAATATAAATAATTTCTGACTGTTTACATTTTAAAAATATGTATTAATGGTTCGGTTCCAGACTGGATAACGTACATCGCAGCTATGCGTATGCTTTCTGACTGGGTAAATTGTAGCCGTATTAATCATCCCAGACTGGATGCATTCTAAACATTGTAACAATAACGAATGGGAAGACAATGGGAGTCCAGTGCGTTCGCGTCACGCGCTGGAAGTCAACATATTGATCAGCGCTTTGTCGCTACATGTTTTTAAAGAGTAGGTATGCGTGTGTGTGTCCAGGGGAGGGGGGCACGCGAGGGAGTTGGTAGATTGTGTCTCACAAACACAGGAATTATGTCGTTCAGACATCCCGTCAAGTGCTCATTGTCTGCACTTAGGTGAAAGTTGCCATTCTAATTCGACCGTTTTCTGCGTTATAAGTAAGAGTTTTACTTCAATTCGGCCGTAGTTTGTGCGCCACTGCAGTGCTAGCATGCCTAGAGAATACTGGTTTGTGAATTTAACTATCTTTGACCTCTTCCCCTTGATATGAATGAATGGTCATAAATATGGAGCAGCAGTATGTGAATATAAATGTTTTCTATATTGTTTGTTCACGTTTTGAAGGTGTGAGAAATAAACTAATTTAGGTTCCCACTGTCATGGTTAGCTGATGCAGTTTACCTCAGACATATATGACACATTAGGATATGTGTTGGTTAATGTTGAACAATGGAGAATGTATTTTACCATCCACATAGAACATGTTGGTGAAGGATGAATATTGAGACTATAGTCAAGTCACATTTATTATAGCTATAGCTCTTATTTATACCATTCAAATTTTTTCAAAACAGTTTCACAGTAATAAACAGTAAAATAACTTGATAATGTTGTAAAACACTTCTATTTTCCAATCAGCTGTAAAGCAGCTCAGCTACAGAAGACATTGGTGTAATTTTTCAGCTCAATTCAGATTGTTAGTTCAGACTGTTAGTTCAGTTAGGTTTAATGACATTCAATGTTGCATTGTCCATCAATTATGAAGCAACTCTACAGAAGTCGGTAGTGTCATTATTCAGCTCAATTCAGATTCAATGTCGATTCAGTTCAGTGTCAATATTGCAAAGTTTAATTATGAAATGACAGACATGTCATTATCCAGCTCAGTTCAAACTTTGTGTTCTTGTGTCAGTACAGTCAGATCGATAATATTTTCTGAATATTAGTTGTCTTTTAAGCCCCAACTTAGCAATGTAATTAAAAAATGATTCAATGATAAATACATTTTTTAACAGTCAAGTAACAAGTAACTTTTAAAAGGTGATTTACTCATCGCTTCCGTAGACATCAGTGTTTATATCCAAACTATAAACTTTTATCCCAGTACTTCTGTGATAATCTAAATATTTGTAACACAGAAATAATGATACTATAAGCTTGAAAAGGCTGTTTGTGAAGCTGCTTCATTCTTATACACGATAACTGTATAGGAACTGAACACCAACGCAGATCGCTTTGACTTTGTCAAAGATTTAGTTGACACAGACAAATCATTCTCATTTAGGAATACAGGCGAGTCAAGATCCCAATCTTTTAACGATCGTACAGCTATTTAACGCTGTGTATGCAGTGCCGGGACATGCAGATGTAAAAAAGTGCGTCTAAAATCCTACAATGTTTTTGTTCAATTTGCTGAATCTTGAGAATGTATTTTGTATGTTTTGTTCTCTGCATTCTTAACAATTGAGCTAGTGTCATGTCATTGTACATTTAATGTATAGGTCTAGTCTCACCCTACTTGGGTTTCTCTATCGACTTGTCCTGTTTGGACCTGTTATTACTTCTTCCTGCAAGCCATGAGGTTATGAAATAGACCTGCACATTTGGCAACTAGAGATGACGCCCTGTAGTTCTCCTTTTGTGATGATCCAACCAAGTGGGTAGTTAGATGGCTTTACAGATCCTGTGGGTTTTTGCAGAGTAATTATCACAGACATTAGGTAATATTTTACATAAACATGCCTTTTTGTGGTATGTACTCATTATGTAGTGTCATCATTTGTCTTCTATCACAATGCGTCAATTTAACATGCTCTGTCACGTTAAGCAATATAGACATGAATGCTCGTGCTGATTGCAAAGATTTGTTTCATCTCAACCCTGTCTTAATGAGAAGCATTTTTTTCTTTTTCTTTTTTTTTTCTTTGCACATAATGCTAAATTTGTCTGTAGCATCCTCAAGTTAATAGTAACGTATTCTAACAGACTCAAAGGCTCTTTGACATGTTGGACTTCTGATCCAGTTTCTATGATTAGTAATTTTTCATCTGTTATTGACTTTTTGAAGTGAGACTTCTGAAGTCAGAAGCAGTTTAGCTAATTACAGATGTCAGAGAGGATAAGCCATCGGATCGGTAGAGAGGGTGGCGTCTTGGCTGCTGGTTTCCTCCTTACTTTCACTAAGCACAAGGGCCCAGACTGAATGAATGTCCTTTTAAATTAGCAAAGGATCCTGGGAGTGTTTGTAAGAGTATTTGTAAGACATTTGTAAGAGTTAAAGGAAGTGAATTCTATTGCTTTGAGTAAGAGTCAATGAAGCCCCATCAAAAAAATAATAATAATTTACTCAGCCTCATGACATTTTGAACATATATGACTTTCTATCTTTGATGGAATGTAAACAGTGAATTTTTGAAGAATGTCCTGACTAATATTTTCAAGACAATAAAAAGTGAATTAATATTGGAGCAAAAATGCATCATAAAAGTGCTCCAATGAGCAAAAATTGTATTGATTTTTCAGTGATTCCTTGTGGCATTCATGAGAGTTCAGGAAAGGTGTAGCAATGTCCAAATTGTGACAAATAATTTTTCTTAAATTCTTCTGATGATTTTTGTATCCATTTTATAAAACTTATTATTTAAAAAAAATTCATACACACATCAGTCAAAAAAGTTAACAGATCACTGGAAGTGAAGGTTAGCAATAAATGATGATTTCAAATTTGTTCTGTTTGTCAAAAAGCCACAAAGCTTTAGAAAACTTAAAAGTATAAGTCCTGAACCTTGTGGAACCTTATTAGAAATATAAACGTCCTGAACCTTATGGGGATTTTTGCATAATTTTTGAAGCTTGACAACTGCAGTTTTAATTCACTTTAATTATACTGAAAACCAAGCCAGGATATTGTACCTTTTGTGGAAGAAAGAATACTGGTTTGAAATTACATGAGGGAGAGTAAATAATGACCGATTTATCGTTTTCACATGAGTTATTTTTCCTCAAATTCCTTTTCGACATAGAGAGAGAGAGAGAGAAACACACGGGGTGTGAGAAAGCGCTCTTTCGGATGTCCACTGTATGTGTAGACTCACTGTGTGGCTCAGTCTGACTGTGTGCTAAATACTGACCTCATCTTTGCCACTTCCTGCCCTCTGTGTGTGATGTGGCTAGACCAGAGCATTCTCTGGGAAACCCTGACACAAGACTGCCGGCAGGACATGAGCCCCCCCCCCACACACACACCCAGATGGGTCAAAGGTATCTGTTTACCCTGATTTCAGTATTTGTTTGCACATAATTCCTCAAGTCATACTCTGGTAATGATTAAGGAACAAAATAAACACAAAATGACTTCTATCTCTATATGACTCTCAGGTTTACCAGTTTTTTTCTTTGTTTGTTTTTTGCCTTTTTCTATTTTGCATGCTGCTAACGGCTATTTTGTTAAAGGGGTGGTTGATTCTGATTTCACTTTTTTAACTTTAGTTAGTGTGTAATGTTGCTGTTTGAGCATAAACAACATCTGCAAATTTAAAATGCTCAAAGTTTTATGCAAAGGGAGATATTTTATTTTCCAGAAATCGCTTTTTAAGGACTACAACAAACAGATAGTAGGGACTACAATGAGCTTTTTCCCAGGTTGGTGAAATCACAAACCCCAAAATTTACATAAACCTGCCCCTGGGAATATGCAACAAAGTGGGTGAGGCCATGTTGGGCTGCTGTAGAGAAGAGGAAAAGTTGTTGACTGCTTCACAAACGGGGGTCAATTCAATGCTGGATTTGCACAAAAGATTAATATGAGGGCACATGCTAGTCAATGAGTTGAATCAACTCCACAGCTACCACATACAGTAAATGTATCCACTAACCATTCAGAAACGTCCAGATGCATTCTAACAGTTGTAACTTCTCTGTAAAGTCTCTCCATCAGTGTCTGACTCCGGTCTGAACAATGTAAGGCTGAACACAGTTACTGACAATCGTCATTTTGGCTGCGTGAGATTCTCCAGCTTTGTTGTTGTTGAGCAACCGAAGCGCAAGCTGTTAAATCTCCTCACTCTTCTGGAAAGGGAGCCGGGAGCAGCAGATAATTTGCATTTAAAGGAACACACACAAAAACAGCATGTTTTTGCTCACACCCAAATAGGGCCAAATTTGACAAGCTATAATTAATGATCTGTTGGGTATTTTGAGCTGAAACTTCACAGACACTTTCTGGGGACACCAGAGACTTATATTACATCTTGTAAAAGAGGCAATGTTTGAACGGTTGTGTATATTTATTTAAATATTCTATTATGAAAATCATTGGATTATTTATTGTGAAATCAAAATGATTTACTGTCTAGAGCCATGGTCTTATCTTACCTTTCAGAAAGAAATCACGTTATGGACATAAATGTTATCATAACAATGGAATATAGTTTACTTTTAAGTCTAGAAGAAGCTATCTTAAACAAGGTTAGTTGTGTATAGCTTATAATGGACTATAATTTGTATGTACACCAGAAAATGATATTAGACTATATCAAAGAGTTAAAATTAAGCCTTGGAAATAGTTGCGTTAACATCATGCCAAACCAAGATAGAAGCTCACACAGGTCCAATTTTACTGAACAAAATAAGGCATAGCCATGGCCCAGACAGAATATGTGGAATAGTAGCAAACACGGTCAATTGTGTTCATCTGAGCTGAGAGTCTCTTTTGTCTTTCTTGAGATCAGCATTTTTTGGTGTGCATTTACTAGAGAATGAAAATTCTCCCTTTGCTATTTTGTAATGGGGTAACTTGAGTAAATCATTTGATCTTGAGCTGCTGGAAGCGGTGCGCAGGAATGGTGGGATATGTGTGTTATGAAACACCATCAGAGTTTTCTTCTCGTGACAGCGGCGGATGCAGTGTCATCTTGCCTGTCCGCTAGGCTGTCCCAGTTTGAGGGAGATGAAGAGGGGCATTGAGATTATTCCTGTCACACTGTACACTCCTCCAGGGTGCAGAGCAGCGTATTAATAAACTGTGAATGGGGACAGATACCCATTATCTCTCCGTAGAAAATGCTCTCTGGCTGCAGAAAGGAACTCCATTGCAGCATTCTCTGCTACCTCAGTGGGCATTGTATTGATCAGGGCAGGGGTGGGGAACTCATTTGGGGTCGGGGGCCACATTAGCCAGAATATTACATCAGGCAGGTTGAGAACAGTTATAACAGTTAAAAAGTAATACATTGTTTAACTGTATTACCCAAAATGAATTCTTAGTGATTTATAACAGCCATAGGCATGATTAGGCTACCACATCTATATCACACAACATGGAGGATCAAGGGAAATTTTAATTTTAAGGAAAACACAATGGAAAAACAATGAGAATCTGAGATTATCAGACAAAATGTTATAGAATGAAGTTATAGGAAGTAGAAACTAGAAATAGAAAGTAGATTAGTCTGTTAAAAGTGTAATAATAAACTAAATTTTACATCGTAATATGAAGCTTTGCTTGTAAATTTGATGATACATTTCTGTAGCTTTGACTAAATTAAATTTAAAAAGAGAAATTATGGAATCACAAAATGGAATTTACAATTTATCACAGAATGTCATAGAATTTGGCAGATTTTGTATGAATAAATCAAAAGCAGGGCTGTACACTTAAATTGTGAGATGTACTAGTGTCTGTGAATGTTTAAGTGCAAAAAGACTATTTAAATATGAAGTCTGTGTGTCTCTGTGTGAATGAGTGACATGGTTTTATCTCCTGTACATACTCAAGCATACATGACATAAGTAACTTCAACCCAAGAAAAGTGCATTCTAAAGTTGACTTCACAAACATTTGACAATTTTATTTGAAAAAAATAAAAAATAAATCATATCATGTACATACAGAAACTCAAAGGTCTTCATGATAACGACAGCCCATCAAAATAAAAGCTAAATAAAATTTAACTTTAATAAATTGTGATATATATTACTAGTAGAATAATACTTAGAACTTTTCAAAGTAGTAGTAATAATAATAATAATAATAAAATAATTAAAACTTTAAGGAGATTCTCACTATTTTTCTTTAAATGTTAATGTTGTTCAGCACATTGTTTGCCAAAAAATTGGTGCATCTTTGATTACATTTTAGAAGTTTATTTAAATTAATGTTTTATGCCTTTATTTGATTACCAAAATTTAAACAGAAAACACAGAATTTCTGAAAAAAATAATATATATATATATATATATATATATATATGTTATAATTATTTCAAAAAG
>RJVU01035392.1:4298805-4330279 GCA_003731715.1 Anabarilius grahami
CATAGGGCCTTACTATTGTTAAAAATGGTTTTAAAAAATAATTTGATCAATTAGACCATTCTAAAAATGTAATTAAACCATTCAAATTGAATTTGGGAAAAGTGAAACAGTCATCATAGGGCCCAGATTGATGTAGGACCAGTTTCTCTGACCCGTACTCAACTGCAGTCTATAAAGAGTGCTTTGACTTTTTCTTTGCTGCTCATATTTTCTTAAATTTGTGGTTTCTAAAGGCATACATAAAGCACACTCCACCTGTTCACAGGTTGGTAATTCATAAAATAGTTGTACTGTTTATTGTGCCAGTTTTGCCTTGCTATAAATGATGTAGAAAAGAGGAACATGGCAGTCTTATGACTACTAGTGCATTTTCTTATGAGATGCCCTCAGGCTGTAGAGTTAGACTGATAAAGAGAGAGCAGTAGTAGTATGCATTAGTTAAGCTGTATTTAAATCTTGACTCCTCTGATATGTGTTTAGGGTTTGAACAATTAATCACAGTCATCATTTTTGGGCATTTCAAGTAACTGCTCATGCAATAATGGGTTGTTATCATTTTGCTAAGGTGTTCTGTGTGCTAGCTAGCTAGCTTAGGTAGTTATTACTAGCCCAAGTCAGAAGAGTGTCTATTCTTGTCTTTAAATGTACCTCGGGTCCTTCATTCAATCAACTTTATAGGATGTTTTATCATCCACCAGTTAAATCGTATTCCTAATTGTTTTGAAAAGTAATATCACACCTATTTGAGGTATACGTGAAGAGATTTGAACTGCACAGAATTTATCTATATACATTTCAGATTTAATTTAGCTATCACTTTGCAATGCATTTTGCAGTGCTTTTTGTAGAGCTGCACCTTAATGGTCGTCTAAATGTTAGTCGATGACGAGAAGAGGCTTAGTCCACCAAAATTGTATTAGTCTGGTAGTCAGTCACGCAGTCTATGAGGAACAGGTCGTTAACGGCGAGTCCTTGTGGCAATTACAGTATGTCGGGCAGAAAATCCAAACATTCGCCTAGCTGCATATCCGAGTGTTTGTGCGGAGTGTAGAAGCTAAAGTATAGCGCTCTTACTACATGACGTGGAGGCGCCGGCACAATCACTTGATAACAGCGGAAACATTTTTGGTCATACAGATAAGAGTAATACATTTGAAACTGGGGTCACCTTTTATTTGTGTAAACTCACAATAACAACAAAATGTTGTATTTTTGTAAAATGAAGAAAACAAACAGGATGTGCTTTCTCCCATCTCGGTCTCTGTGAACTGGAGCATGTCACAAAAATGAACTGAAACTCAGCGTATAGTCTACTTGCCTCATAGACATGAGAAATCAATAGAAAACTGAAAAAGAATACTTCTCTGATTATGTAATCTGTATGAAAGGTGCATTTCTCTCTGAAGGCGTCCACTATAGGATACTGTGGAGATGGCGAGTCAGCATCGTCAACTTCATCTTTGCAGCCGACACTGACTCAGAAAACACAAGATTATTAAAAGATAAATAAATTCTTACTGTGCTGCTTTTTCCCCGACATATTCATAATCATTACTTTTGTAGGTGCTTTGCAGCAAGCTTTATGCATGCGCTTGAGCACAGAATAGGCTATATATTACATCCCCCAGTATATTTAAGTAATTAAAATAATATACTGTTAAATTTATATATATGTAAAATTAATAACACACGATTAGTCGACTAGTGGCTTAAATGAGTTGCCGGTAGCCCTAGTTTTTTCCTTCCTCATTTCAACCGTGGGATGAAATCTTGTTGCTCAAACAGTAAACCATAGCATTGGTAATGCCATGGTCATGGGTTCGATTCCCAAGGAATGCTTGAAGTGTTTAAATGTATACCTGAAATGCAATGTACACTAGTGTTCAAATGTTTAGGGTCAGTATTCAGTAAGATATTTTTTTAAAAGAATGTATACTTTTATTCAGCAAGGATGCATTAAATTGATCAAAAGTTACCGTTAAGACATTCTTACAAATGATTTCCACATGAAATATATTTATTTCTTTTTAACTTATTTATTAAAGAATCCTGAACCAAAATGCATCACGGTTTCCACGAAATATTAAGCAGCGCAACTGTTTTCAACATTAATAATAATAAGAAATATTTCTTGAGCAGCAAATCAGATTAGAATGATTTCTGGAGGATCATGTGACACTGAAGACTGGAGTACTGATGCTGAAAATTCAGCTTTGCCATCACAGGAATAAATTACCTTTTAAAATATATTAAAATAGATTTTATTTTTATTTTTTTCAAAAAGATTAAAAAATCTTACCTACTCCAAACTTTACAACGGTATTGTAAGTTGATTCAGATAACATTGTTTCGTATGCAGAATGTACAGCACCTTTATCTTAAAACGATCATGTTGTTCAAACCTGTATGATTTCTTTTCTTCCGTGTAACACAAAGTAGAATCTCTGATAATCTGTTCAAGACATGTCATGATGGTGTGAGTAAACGATAACCTTTTTAATTTGTGTGTAAACTGTTGCTTTAACTACTAGAAGAACTGTAAAGGTCTTTAAACTTTATCTCAATTTTAAATCAGGTGCAACTTTTAACAGGAACAATTTGTGCAAGAGAGGAATGTGCAACCTCTGCGGTAGTGCATTGTCATGTTACGAAACCTCTCTTTCACTCTGAGGTGCGATCTAATGCAATTGAGTTGTAACTCTCCTTATAGGATGTAGATATTCTGCACACGCCCAAGTCTGTGTTTTGGTTTGCCTGGAGAACGTGAGACTGCTTGCAGGCTTGTCCTTTAGGAACAAGCCTCTTGGTGGAGCTGGAGACGGGCCATTTGTGCACTTAAAAATAAATGATGTCAGATCTCAGAGGAAAACCCCTATTATGGGTGTCATCTATTAGAGGTGCGCCATTTCCTCTGTAATTTGCTTAGATGATGATCAGGCCTGACTCATCAGTCCTGAAACAAGCGGATGGGCAGCTTGCATATGCATATTTGACTGATTTGACTAAAAGTAAAATTATGCAATAGCTTGGCACATTTCCTAAATACTGTTTTGCTTTCTGTGGTGTGTTAGTTAGGTGAGGGTGTGGCGCCTTTTGGGCTGAATGACAGATCTGGCAGGCAATCAGACAGACGGCAAAGGAAGGAAGGAAGGAAGGAAGCAATGTGCTCTCTTGGGTTTACGGCTTTCCTGCCAACTCCAGAAAGAGAGATGGGAACAGATAGAGACTGACGATTAATGTATAGAGCGAGAGAGGAGAGACAAGACCATCTGTCCCTCCCATCTGAAGGATTTCTGCAGGCTCAGCCAAAAACAGCTCGAATCGTTTCAGATTTGCCCTCCACCTGAAGAATGCTCAACCATGTGCATGCTCAGCCTTTAAACAAATTATATTTGACAACGAGCTTCTAGAATTCGTGTGGTTGGCAGTAGAATAACGGGCGTTGTGGCGAGGCTGATTTGATTAAATTGTCAGAGATGGATGTTACTGTGAGTGTATCTTCTTTGTATGGAAATGGTCAGCTGTTTGCGTTACCTAACTGCGAATTTCCATCCGAATTAACACTGGAGGGACACAGATTTACATGTAGCCATTCATAGCTCAAAATGAGCTAAGGCAGCATGACGAACTGAAACAATATCCAACAAATAAAGACACTGTTTGGGAAAACTCGCTGCCACAATGCCATCACATTATGAGTGGTTGCCGGGGTGTTGCTGTGTGGTTGCATATTAGAATGATTTCTGAAGGATCATGTGACACTGAAGAATGGAGAAATGGCTGCTGAAAATTCTGCTTGTATTTTTTATTATATATTAGAATGTTAAAATAGAAAATTGTTATTTTGAATTGTAATAATATTTCACAATTTTACTGTATTTTTTTTTATTAAATAAATGCAGCCTTGGTTAGCATAAGAGATTTCTGTCCAAACATTTAAAAATCTTACCGACCCTAAACGGTGTAAGCTTATGGAATTTATTTGCCATTTTATAGGTAATCTGGTGAGATTTGTAATTATAATCCCTTAGGAGCAGGACTGGACAACTCTGATTTAAAGTAAATGCGCACTCATCCTCAACAAGCCCCTTGAGGTATCAAACATGTGGCACAAGTTATACAACAAAACTTAGGGGCCATTTACACACACCTTTTCAACTAAAAATGGAAAACTTTTTTATGCTTTTGGCCTTTCATTTACATAACAGAGTTTTTGGGGCCTAAAAAGGCAAACTATTGAAAACAGGTTTCTAAGTGCAGGTTTTTGAAAACCGTACCGTTATCATTTCCGTTTAAACAACAAAAACACAAATTTGTGAAAACTGTGTCATACGTGTTACGTGTGACAGTTTATAGGTGCGTAGTGTTTCTTTACAAAGTGACATCGCCGACTACTGGCCTTGCAGCATAATACAGCGTTTTTAGTCATTTTCGTGAATCCGTGTGAACGGGGATCATTTTGACAACATTGTTGTCTGTACGCAAAAAAAGCGCAAAGGAAAAACTTTTCCACTTTTTGTACATTGTTGTCATGTAAACATACCCTTAATAATACTAGTATTAAGATCAACACTAATAGTGTAGCAAGGAAGGATGCACCGAAATTTCGGCCGCCTGAAATTATCGGCCAAAAATTAAATTTTCGGTTTTTGACCCGAAAAAGAAAAAACGTCCGAAAATATGAGCCGAAAATGTATGCCACCACTTGTATGCCTTGGCACTTCAAATAATGATTGTATCAACATCATTACACCAGTAGGTGGCAACAAGTGAATGTTAACAATTTATTTTTCATTGAATAATTAATTCAAGAGATTCTTTCAAAAAAATACTGATTCATCCAATAATGAAACAAGTGAAATATACGAGTCATTGAATCATTCATTCAAACCAATGTTTTTAAATAGTTCATTGAAATTAATTAAAGGTGCCCTAGAATTGAAAATTGAATTTACCTTGGCATAGTTGAATAACAAGAGTTCAGTACATGGAAATGACATACAGTGAGTCTCAAACACCATTGTTTCCTCCTCCTTATGTAAATCTCATTTGTTTAAAAGACCTCTGAAGAACAAGCGAATCTCAACATAACACCGACTTTTACGTAACAGTCGGGATCATTAATATGTACGCCCCCAATATTTGCATATGCCATCCCATGTTCAAGGCATTAGACAAGGGCAGCCAGTATTAACGTCTGGATCTGTGCACAGCTGAATCATCAGACTAGGTAAGCAAGCAAAGACAATAGCGAAAAATGGCAGATGGAGCAATAATAACTGACATGATCCATGATAACATGATATTTTTAGTGATATTTGTAAATTGTTTTTGTAAATTTGTATTTTTTAAATTCAGTATCATTAAAATTGTTGAATTTCATTAAAAAGTCTTATCAATACAATTATACAAAAAAAGCACATTTAAAATAATGAATAAATCATTTTTAAAAAGCATTTTCGATTTCAGTTTTCAGCCAAATGCATCCAGAATTTTCTGTTTCAGCCCAGAATTTTCATTTTGGTGCATCCCTAGTAGCAAGCACCACAAATGAGTAGGAAAAATACGATGGCAAGGATCAAATGCTTTATTAAATGAAAACATGTAATTATAAGTATTTATTAAATATTAATTAGACATATTTACTGACAAATACTGGATAATATGCATAATTATTTTTGTCCTGGGGCCAGTGACAATGTTGGCAGGGCAAATACAAATCTGAACTACTGACCCCACTCGGCCGGCAGACAGAACTCTTATTGTTGAGCCCTGTAAGAGTTTCGAACAACATGAGGGTGAGCAAATAACAATTTTCATTTTTTGGGTGAGCTATTCCCATAAGAATGGTTTCTTTATGTAAAGTCATCGCAATTTCATTTAATGAATTGTGGTGTAGTTATTAATTCTCATGTAAGCAGCTCAAACTGACTCTTAGTGATCCATCGAAATCTCTTGGAGGATTACTGGGCAGGGTCTGCTGATGTTTGGATGTCAGGCGTTGCTAAGAGGCCAGTGGAAGCTGATTGGCCCATCTGAGGAGAAGCAGTACCATGGATGCTCTTGCTTGATAAGTGGCAGACAGGCTGGATTATTTCAGGGTCTGACCCTTTAGATTGGCACTAGGATTATCACAGTTTAGTCTGTGAGACACCATTGAGATTACAGCATGGGTTAGCGGTCAGTCTGCTACCCTCAGGCTCTTGGCTTCAGATGCTGTGATTATACTTTCACTCCTCACATCAAACCATCTCACAACTAAGAGCGTAATCCCCTCGGACCAAATCCGCAGGCAATCTGCTGGATGAATAGACACGTGGATGTTGTCTGTCTAGTATTTGTTGCTATTATCTAGAGATACATGGCCATGTGCGCCACATTTGCCTGGATCATGTGTAGAGTTGTAAAAGTGAGGGCGCTGGATATTCCTTTTTAGGTTTTTCCAAATTGCCATGATGAATCCGTTTCAGTAATTTGTTTCATTTTATTTGTTTTGAGAAAGAGAGAGTTTGTTTTCATGAATTTAAAAACCAAATCTAATATGAACGTGTCACACTGATGGCATGATCTTCAAATCTCTGCTTGTTGAGTTAGTCTGAGAGCAATGACTAATTTTCTGTCTCAGAACAGAGGCTGTGCACACATTATGAATGACATTTAATTTTTCTTATGGAAGTATGTTTATCACAATAATAAAAATCAGTTGTTGATACCAATACTAGTCAAATTTCACTATCCAATATCAAATTTGATACTAAAAAGTAATTAATTATAATTATCTTATCTTAATATCTTTTATTTTGCATATTAAATGTTAGAACATTTAATTAAAACAATTGCATCATCTTTCCTCAGTGACATTCCTTTGTGAAAGATGTGATAAATGTATGGTATTCTAGATGCAAATAATGTTGTTGCTGAGTTTTAACAATAAATTCTGCTTTTCTTTCTGTCATCTACAGGAGATCATTGTGCGAATGAGTGAGTGATGCATGTTTCGTTTCTTCAGGTAAGTCTCTTAACTCCACCTCCATCAGAACAGCTTGTACCAAGCTTTAACAATTAATTTGACAAATGCATCAATTCCCAATGGGGGCGATCCCTGCCAAAACGTCTCTATACTGCTATTAACATGATAAATTGTGTAGTGCTCATTTATAAAACTGAAACATGTCATAGATTGCTTTTGGCTTGTGTGTCTACTCCGTTGCAGGGCAGTATGGGTGTGTATCCCCTGCTCCTGCTACTCCATGTGGCCTTTGTGGCCCTCAGCACGGCCCAGACACTCCCTGACCCTTCAGGTAAGGCACTTTTTTGACACACAAAACCCTTTGTTAGTGCAGTCGCCTTTCCTCGATTAGAAAAACAAACTAATTATCCTTAGAAGGCTTGGTTATTTTTTGGTGATGATGCATTTCCTGCAGAGTCACTTTTACCCCAGATGGATCTTGGCTTGTGAGTTAAATCTTTCTGTAAGCTATTATGACAGCTTATTAAATTGAAATAAATTGTATTTAATCTGGAATAATCATATCAGTTATTGATATAGGAAGTTACATACAAGTCTTTTTTTAAAGTACACAAAGTTGAACTTTTGCAGTCCAACAACCAACAACACAAAAAATTTAAAAAATGTGAGACCCTGAAAATTACTCAGGAATTGCCTTGAGGATAGAGCATTTTCTCACACACCTAATTTTGTTTTGTGAGATACTCAAAGTTCAGTGTTAGCGTTGAGATCCCAAACTTCTGTTGGACATACAATATTGTTCAAAGGTTTAATATTAATATTTAATGTTTTTGAAAGAAGTTCATTATGCTCACCAAGGTGGCATATATTTGATAAAAATATATTCAGAATTCATTCTAATATGTTGATTTGGTGCTCAAGAAATTTTTTTTATTATCACAATGTTATTTTCCTTAATATTTTTGTTGAAACCATTAGTGTTGGGGAAAGTTACTTTTAAAAGTAATGCATTACAATATTTCGTTACTCCCTAAAAAAGGGCACTCAAGACTTACCCATGGGTTTTTATTAATAGGCGAAGTTCCTCCTTTATGTCTCTCATGTAAAGTTCCTTTGACTATTAAGCATATTCTGTTGAATTGTAATTTTTATGATGCTGCTAGAAAACACTTTTATTCAGATACATGCTTGCATGGAATATTTCAAAATGTATCACCTGAATGTATTTTAGATTTTCTATCTTATGTTAAGTTGAAATGTTTTAAATAATAATGTAAATTTTATGGATGAAATTGACCTTTTTGTTTGCCATGTAAATAGCCATGATGCTAACATGGCGTAAAAACTTAATAAACAAACAAACAAACAAAAACTCCCTAAAAAAGTAACTAATTGCGTTACTTAGTTACTTTTTATGAAAATGAATGCATTACATTACTTTTGCATTACTTTTTTCAACTGGGCTGGGCTTGCTTGTTTGTTTTTTAATAACACCAAAAAAAGTTCTATTTTTGGCAAATGTTCAGACCCTTTCACACCAAAAGTGAAATGAATAAGCCTCAGGCTGAAGGAAATGCATATTTGCACCTGTACAGTAGACGGCACAGCTCAAACAAACCTTTCAGCTGTGCTGCAATTCTGGATTAAAGAAGAATAGGATACAGGAGAAGGAAGTTCAACACTCTTATTTCTAAATCTAATCTAAAGTAATTTTTGCTTATTATAATGTATTTGAATTGGATCATTGAAGGTCAGCAGCAATGACATGGGTTAATAAAGTGAGATTAAATCCATAAAGTATATTTTTGTAATTTAATATAGGTTTGTCTAAAATTCTGAGATTGCATTTCACTGTTTTTATTCATTTTGAGGAATACTGAATGTTTTCGTGCAAGTTAGATGAGTAAATATATGTTCACATTTAGTCTAGAACTACAATAACCATCATGTTCACACAGCGCACACAACACATCTGCATTTTATTTATCTCAACATGGAGACAGGAGACCTGTCATTAATAAATGTGAAAAAGTAACTTAGATATTTTGTTGTAAATTGAAAAAGTAATCTGATTGCGTAACTCAAGTTACTTTACCCCCAACACTGAAAACCATGATACATTTGTATTTTCAGTATTCTTTGATTGATAGAACTGATGTTTTTTCTTTAAAATAAAATCTTATTAACCTCAAACTTTTTAACGGTACCATACAACTTAGCATTAATGGTCTATGAAAGTCTGTTATATGAATAAATATTTTATTGCATCTGTTTTTAAAGCTTTAAAATCTCTCTCTGTCTCAGGTGCAGTCCTGACCACCAAACCTACAGACCCTTCTCCCACGTCACCCTCCATCATAGTCACGCAGGCGCCCCCATCAGCCACCCCATCTATGGCACCGTCCCCTGAACTTGTTGCAACAACAGGATTCAATGACTCTGAGGGCGTGGTGAACCCAGAGATTCCCACAGCGCCTCCTGTAGTCCCCCCTCCTACCGTGCTCGTCCCCACCGAGGCACCACCTGCCCCCTCATCCCCATCTGCTGCGTCCCCGTCCCTCACCACCGTAAAAACTGGAGATCTCAAGACTACAGTTTTGACTACAGCAGAGACCCCTACACCTGATCTGACACCCACTCAGTCCTCTTCAGAGCCTGAGACAGACACTCAGTTTACGGATGCTACCACAGCTGACATCAGCAAGCCTTCAGGTATGATTTGCATTTTTGTTAATTTCAAAGAAAATTGATCTGTTCTTTCTTAGAACTATTTGTTAAGAACTGTTTACTCTTTTCAGTGTGTTCTGTCATTCTTTAATCTATTTCTGCTGTGTTTTCTCTCTCTCTCTCTGTTTTTCTCATGTAATGAAGGTGATGAAGGGCAAGGTAAGTTTCTGTTAGCCATTTTACTTTTCACTAATATTTGCTTGCAGAATGAAGCTTTTTCTATAGTTTATTAGTAACCATCTACTACACAACCTGTTAGGAGTTGCTTATACACTACCAGTCAAAAGTTTGGACAGAACCGAAATGGGTTTTTAAATTGCTATTACCTGTATCTTAAGGAGCAGAGTGTGAATTATGTCTCACAATTTAATTTTAAGATAGTAAATAAAACATTCACACACAAAATATCTGCATTTTTTAATATGATAAAAATAAAGTAAATATAATACAACATATTTTACATAATATTAACTAAAATAATTTGAAATAAACAATCATATTACTATTAAAATACCTTGTTATATGCTTGTATACGGTACCATTTTAAAGTACCATTTTTAATGTTTTTAAAAGAACTCACCAAGGCTACAGTAATATTCTGAATTATTATTATTATTATTATTATTATTAACAGTTTTCTGTTGTAATGTATTTTTAAAATGTAATTTATTCCGGTGATGGCAAAGCTGAATTTTCAGCGTCATTACTCTAGTCAGTGTCACATGACACTTCAGAAATCATTCTAATATGTTGATTTGCTGCTCAAGTAACATCTCTGTTGTTTTGCTGCTTAATATTTTTGTGGAAATCATTCTTATCTTTCCAGGATTCTCTGATGAATAGAAATGTCAAAATAACCGCATTTATTTGAAATATTTTGTAACAATATAAATGTAAGTCACTTTTGATTAATTTAATGCATCTTTGCTGAATAAAAGTATTAATTTCTTTTCTTTTAAAAAAAAATCTTACTGACCCCAAAATTTTGAATGGTAGTGTATTAGTGTAATTACTCAAATGTATTTAGGGTTACACTTTATTTTATGTAATTACACATATATAAGTACTGAGTAATATTAATTAAGTACATGTACTTACTATTGGTTTAGGGTAGGATTAGGGTTTGGTTTAGGGTTAGTTGCATGTAATTATGCCTAATTTATGTCTATTACTATAGTAAATACATGTAAGTTGTAACAAGGGCACATTAAAATACTTAGTATTTAAGGGATAGTTCACCCAAAAATGAAAATTCTGTCATCATTAAGGGTGCGTTCATACCTGCCTAATTTAGTTTGGTTGAGTCGTTCTTTGTCCCCCTTGGTGCGGTTCATTTGGGCAGCAATCACACTTGGGTGCGCACCAAAAGCGGACCAAACAAGCGTATCGAGACCTCCTTGAAGAGGTGGTCTCGGTACGCTTTCAAATGAACTCTGGAGCGGTTCACTTCAGATGTGAAAGCATGGTGTTGTATAAAAAGCAGTAGTGTCTGAGTCTGTGAGTGAGTGAGCACATTAGTTACCGTAGTTGAAAACCAGAGAGCGACTCTTCATCTTAAAATGTTGTGTAATTGCACTTCTCTGTGCAAGAATGCTGTCCTGATGAAGCCTTGATTTCCGCTCTACCTGCATTATAACATTCATATATGGTCTCGACACAGTTAACCTACTAGACAGCGCTGGGAGATCCAAAGAGAATGCGTTGGAATTTTTAATATGAATGTAGTATATAATTTAACATTGGGAATGACGGCTACATTCGTATAGTGTTTGCGTGTCTCGACAGTAACAAATAAAGCCACAATAAGCTCATGGAGCTAACGTGTCAATCATTTTGATGGATGACGCTGAGAAAACTCTGACCAAAAAGAGGACAGTTGTACTCGTATGTGACTTGCATAAACATATTTTGGTACGCTTTGAAATGTTGCCTTATGAAAGCGAACCGACCCCTGAAGAAAATGCAAAACAAATTTAGTCCCTGTTTCGAAACAAAACAAATGATCCATATGTGTGAAAATGCCCAATTCACCTTCAAGTTGTTCCAAACCTGTATGAATTTCTTTCTTCTGCTGAACGGTAGCCATTGACTTCCATACTATTTGTTTTTCCATACTATGGAAGTCAATGGGTTCCCATCAACTGTTTGGTTACCCACATTCTTCAAAATATCTTCTTTTGTGTTCAGCAGAAGAAAGCTTAACATACAGGTTTGGAACAACTTGAGGGTGAGTAAATGATGACAGAATTTTAACTTTTGGGTGAAGTACTCCTTTAATATTAGTCATTTTTATTTTTTTGTGGCCATTGGCTAATGTTTTTAAAACAATTTTATATTTGTAACTGCAATTCAACAACTCATTTTGTCCTCTAAACTCAGATGACACGGCGATCATGGCGGTGATGGTTGCCCTGTCTTCTCTGCTGGTCATTGTCTTTATCATCATCGTCCTGTACATGCTCAGGTGAGTCCCAGTATTCAGAAACTTTCAACTATTCATGCAGTACAAAAAGTGCTCATAGCCTAGATTTCAGCTCAATAAACAACATAAAAACAAAGTTACAAGCAGTTAGAGCATAGAAGAACCAGCACACACATGCACAATCGTAATAGAACAGATGAGAAAAAGCATTCAGAAAGCTCCATTCATTAGGAAACCCACAATGCCAGCGGGGGGCCACGGGGCTGAATTGTCCAGTTACCATGGTAATGATTGGCTTTTTGTTCTGCTTCGTTGTGGCAGGTTTAAGAAGTACAAGCAGGCAGGGAGCCACTCCAATTCCTTCCGCCTGACCAATGGCAGAGCTGACGACACAGGTAGGAATAAGAGAGTGTACTCGTGTCTTTCTGTGACTGTTCTTGGGAACGTTTGTCTTTTAAAGTAACAAACATATTAAGGTTAACAGTAAAGGGCGTTGTTTGGTTTATAAGTTGGATGCACTACTAGTGTCATCTTTTATTTTACCTCTTGACTGAGTGATTTGTGAAGCACATTTTACCTTGAATTGTACTGTGTTGCCCCCTGTTGGTTGTCCTGTACACAACATGGATAAAGGACAAATTGCAAGTCATTCTTAAAATATTTCATTAAAAAAAAAAAAACTTTTCGTTTTTTTGTCTTTAATATATATATTTATATTTTTTTCTCCTCTTCATGTTACTTTTCCGCTCCTTACGCTTCTTTTCCTTGTACTGTCTCAGAACTTCAGAGTGTGCCGCTATTGGCTCGCTCTCCTAGCACTAACAGGAAGTACCCGCCCCTTCCTGTCGACAAGCTTGAGGAGGAGATGAACCGCAGAATGGCCGATGACAATAAACTCTTCCGGGAAGAATTCAACGTAGGTGCACAAACAAACACACAACCATAGTGGTCTGATTCACAAATTGTCCTGATTGGAAATTTCACCATCTTTGGATTGACGCATAAGCCATCTTAAATACATAAAATTTCCTCAAAAAGAGCGCACTTAGGCAGGTAAATTTGTGCCGTTGGTGTATATGGTCCCTGTCAATGCTTTCAGCCTAGTTGAACTGTAGGATTGGTTTCTTTTTTTCTGCAGGCGTTGCCTGTATGTCCCATTCAAGCCTCATGTGATGCTGCCT
The DNA here is from genome assembly GCA_003731715.1 of Anabarilius grahami. NCBI lineage: Eukaryota > Metazoa > Chordata > Actinopteri > Cypriniformes > Xenocyprididae > Anabarilius > Anabarilius grahami. The sequence continues at coordinate 4,312,106 of RJVU01035392.1, forward strand.
CAAAGGAGGAGAATAAGGAGAAGAACAGATATGTCAACATCCTGCCCTGTAAGGCTTTCCCACAACTTATCTCCAAACCAGAGCTGATAAGGCATGCTTTTACCAGAGTTACAAGGCCTGCAAAGGAGTTCCTTATGTGAAAATGGCTTTAATAGAAACGTTAATGCTATGAGCCTTATTATTATGCTCCTTTACTAATGTATTTGTCATTTTTCTCTGTCTTTCCACATTTTTTTCTCAGATGATCATTCTAGGGTGCATTTGACCTCTCTGGAGGGTGTTCCTGACTCAGACTACATCAACGCTTCCTACATAAATGTAAGACCCGAAGCACTAGTCATGAGAAATAGCGCACTGTTACTAAAATTCTAGCTGACAAGTATTTTCATGTTACTACAGATTTTAAAACTTGATACTATTTTTTCTAAATAAATAAAATCCCTTAACATAAAATCGATTTTTTTAAATGCTACAAGTAAATTTAGGCATTTTTAGTATTATTTATATACTGCTATAGTATTTATTAATATTATGTATCTTTAATTTTTATATTTTCAGTTCTTATTTCATTTTTCATACAATTAACACTACAGTTATTAGTGTTTTAAAAGATTAAGTGAGTGTTGATGAAAGGTCATCTAAACGTAAAAAAAAAAGGGAAAATTAGAATGCATGCTTAAATCCTTAAAGGGTTAGTTCACTCAAAAATGAAAATTCTGTCATTAATTACTCACCCTCATGTCGTTCCAAACCCGTAAGACCTTCGTTCATGTTCGGAACACAAATTAAGATATTTTTGATGAAATCCGAGAGGTATCTGATGCCTCCATAGACAGCAATTTAATTACCACTGTCAAGGCCCAGAAGGGTACTAAAGACATCGTTAAAAAGGTCCATGTGGTTACGGTGGTTCAACCTTAATGTTATGAAGTGACGAGAATACTTTTTGTGCGCAAAAACAAAACAAAAATAACAACTTAATTCAACAATCTCTTCTCTTCCATGTCAGTCTCCTATGCAGTTGACGTAGTAAACAGTGCAGCGCTTCCATGTTTATGTCCGAAAGCTGGCTCATTATAGTCGTTTTTTTGTTTTGTTTTTGCGCACAAAAAGTATTCTTGTCGCTTCATAAAACTAAGGTTGAACCACTGTAGTAACATGGACTATTTTAACGATGTCTTTAGTACCTTTCTGGGCCTTGACAGTAGTAATTAAATTACTGTCTATGGAGGATAAAAAAAACCTCTCGGATTTCATCAAAAATATCATTAATTTGTGTTCTGAAGATGAATGAAGGTCTTACGGGTTTGGAACGACATGATGGTAAGTAATTAATGACAGAATTTTCATTTTTGTTTGAACTAACCCTTTTTAATAAGAAGCATGTCAGTTTTTCACACTGTTTTTCTTTTCAGGGATACCAGGAGAAAAACAAATTCATTGCTGCACAAGGTAAAAATGTCTTTAATGACTTTCATAAATATCCAAATACTAGACACATATATTTTTTTTATAATTATTAATCAACAAAAAGCTAAACTAAAGATTTCTTATTGCAGGACCAAAAGAGGAAACGGTCAATGACTTCTGGAGGATGATCTGGGAACAGAACACTGCCACCATTGTCATGGTAACCAATTTGAAAGAGAGGAAAGAGGTAAATGCCACAAGAAATCTATTAGATGTAGTGTCAAAGAGGTGTAAGCTGATCTTTGATTTTACAGCCTCAGCTCTTATCGCGGTCTCACATAATGGATTTAGAGTGCAACTTTGAGGAAGATGGCCATTAATAAAGATGTACAATCACCGCAGTGATGATGATGATTATGATATAATGTGCTTTATATCCGCAGTGTAAATGTGCTCAGTACTGGCCAGACCAGGGATGCTGGACCTACGGAAATATCCGCGTGTCAGTGGAGGACATGATGGTTCTGGTTGACTATACCATCCGCAAGTTCTGCATTCAGCAGGTAGGATGCTTAGAAGTTTCCCTGCAAGGTTTGCAATCATTACCGATATATCGGACAGGCTGATTAATTGGTTGATTTTTGAAATTATTGGAATTGGATGATAAATATTCTCTTAGCCAATTAAAAGAACTGCTAGCTACCTCTTGTATCAAAATATACCAACAGTCTTAAAGGATTAGTTCACTTCAGAATTAAAATTTCCTGATAATTTACTCACCCCCATGTCATCCAAGATGTTTATGTTGAAAAGAAATGAAGGTTTTTGAGGAAAACATTCCAGGATTTTTCTCCATATAGAGGACTTCACCGGGGTACAACAGGTTGAAGGTCCAAATTACAGTTTCAGTGCAGCTTTAAAGCGCTCTACATGATCCCAGACGAGGAATAAGGGTCTTATCTAGCAAACGATCGGTCATTTAAAAAAATTAAAAATAAATAAAAATTATATACTTTTGCGCACCAGGATTCAGATTGCAGCGTTCACACTTATTCAAATGAACCACACTAACAGAGCTATCGGACCAGAGTTCATTTTAATCGAACCAAACCTGCCAAGTGTGAACACCCCATTAGACTTATCCAATATTTTCTATTTACTAACACAGTTTGAAGAAGGTGAAAATGCTCGTCTTGCACTAGCTTTGCGATGCGTAATGTGTGACCTTTCAAAACGTGATTATGTAATGTGTGGTGCATCACAGAGCACTGCAAATCTTCAAACTGTGTTAGTACATTTATCACAATGTTCATGAATAAAGACATTGATAAACCTTCATTGGGATTTAATGACATTTAGAAATTTTCAAGAAAATATTGGATAAGTCTTATGGGGTGTTCACACTTGGCAGGTTTGGTTCGATTAAAATGAACTCTGGTGCGATAGCTCTGTTAGTGTGGTTCAGTTGAATAAGTGTGAATGCTGCAATCTGAATCCTGGTGCACACCAAACAAGCAGACACCATTTCAGGGAGTCTCGGTCCGCCTCCAAAAGGAACTCTGGTGTGGTTCAACTGAAATATCAACGCAATACAGACCAAAGACATCTAAACAAACCAAAAAGAGCATGTGATGTCACAAGATGCGACCCTGAAAAGGACAGAATGTGCAAGCATACATGATTCTTTCCATCATAGTGGCGACGTTGCCCATCACAGTTCGGTACATGCATCTGAACCGCTGTCTCCTTGCAGCAGATCTTCTTTTGTGTGTGCAATGGAGTGATTCCCGGCACTGTTTTGACTCCTTCACACATTTTATTATAAGCTCTTTTTGAGTTTTCAGCTGGTAAAAATACTACCATATGTACACACATACAGCGAGCACATTTAGCCCAGAACACAGAGTTGTTTGGATGTTCAGTAAATTTTGTCACCAATTATACATCATAAAAGTTTTTTACATTTTTTATATATATATATATATATANTATATATTTTATCTTTAGGTTCAATGTTAAAAATGACAGTGTAAACACTAAGTGAACCAGGACTAAATTTAGGGTCTCATCTTCTTGTTTTTGGTTTGTTTAAATGTCTTTGGTCCGTGTTGCGTTCATATATCATTCAAAGCGCACCAGAGTTCGTTTGGAAGCGGACCGAGACTCATCTTTTCAGCAGTCTCGGTCCTCTTGTTTGGTGCGCACCAGGGTTCACATGAGAAAAAGTGCAGTGTCGGAATTCCTTGATTGTAAAAAGTTTTATAGATGTATTATAGAAGGAGAATTAAAAAGTTCAAAATTAAGAAATCCTGCCAAATTGAACCTTTCAGCGTTTCAAAATTAAGAACATAATAGAAACACACTAACCCCTGGTTTCACAGACAAGGCTTAAGCTAGTCCTAGACTAAAATACATTTGAACTGTTTTAACTGAAAGCAACTTCCACTGACGGATCTTAAAATATGTCAGTATCATTGTTTTGTCTCAAGATGAACACCAGTAGTGTGTTTTTCTAGTGAAAGTTTATTAAAGCTACTTAAATGCCTGGCTTAGGCTACGCCCTGTCTGTGAAACTGGGCCTATAAGGTTTAAAGCTCTTATTTGATCTATCATTTATTTATTTGTTTGTTTATTTTATTTATTTTATCAGTGTTACTGTTTCTATTTTAAAATCATCCAGTAGGACAGATAAGTTCCCCCAATTCACAAAGTTCCCATATATCTGTGCCCCCTAGATATCAGATTATAACATTTAAAAAGGTCTATTCTTGTAACCTGTGAAGAGAGAAGGCTGTTATGACAGGAAATGTTGTTGAAATGTGTGTTTGGTGAATGATGACATGTTTGTGTGTTTAGGTGGGTGATGTGTCTGGTAAGAAGCCCCAGAGGCTGGTCACACAGTTTCACTTCACCAGCTGGCCTGATTTCGGGGTTCCATTCACTCCCATTGGCATGCTGAAGTTCCTAAAAAAGGTCAAGACCTGCAACCCACAATATGCTGGACCCATAGTGGTTCACTGCAGGTAAGGAGCTTCATTATCTTTTGTGCAGAGTACACCACCATTCAAAAGTTTGGGGTCAGTAAGGTTTTTTTTTTTTAACTTTTATTCAGCAAGGACACATTCAACTGATAATAATAATAAAATAATATAAAATAGAAAACAGTCATTCTAAATTGTAATAATATTTTAGAATACTGCTTTTTTAATCAAATAAATGTGGCCTTGGTGAGCAAAAGAGACAAAAACATTGAAATATCTTACAGACCCCAAACTTTTGAACGGTAATGTATGTGAGCAGTGGTTTTTTTATGAAAGGCACCCAATGTCAAATAACTGATTCTCGTCTGTTCATCTCAGTGCGGGTGTGGGCAGAACGGGGACCTTCATTGTGATAGACGCTATGCTGGACATGATGGGGGCAGAGAGAAAGGTCGACGTCTTCGGATTTGTCACACGGATCAGAGCCCAGCGCTGTCAGATGGTCCAGACTGATGTAAGCTAAAAAAAAGACTTCCCGTTAATAAAGTTATATTAAAGAAATACTAATCTCCCACCCTCCCTTTCTCCCTACAGATGCAGTATGTGTTTATATTCCAAGCTTTGCTAGAGCACTACCTGTACGGGGACACAGAGTTAGAAGTGACGTCTCTGGAGTCTCACCTGTCTAAACTCTACGCTCCTTTACCTGGAGCTGGCTGTGGAGGCCTGGAGGCAGAGTTTAAGGTAGCACAAACAGTTTTTTGTTTTGTTTTTGTTTTATTTCTTTTGTTTTGCATGTTTAGGAATTATCTTATTTTCTTCAGTTTTATTTATTATTATATATCTTGTTCTTTCTTTTAGAAACTTACCTCCATTAAAATCCAAAATGACAAGATGAGAACAGGGAACCTGCCTGCCAACATGAAGAAGAATCGTGTTTTGCAAATCATTCCATGTGAGTTGTGTATCCATGTTTAATAACCAGACTGTGATTTGGGAGAATAACTTCAAAAATACACTACTGTTCATAAGTTTGGGTCAGTATCTTTTATTATAAATATTTATTTATTTAGAAATTAATACTTCTATATACTTGGCGTAAAATGGGCATCATCACACTCGGCTTTGTCATCACAGGAATAAATTACATTTTAAAATATATCCAAATAGAAAACAGTTATTTTAAATGGTAATAATATTAACAAATCACAATATTACTGTTTTACTGTATTTCTGATCAATTAAATGCAGCCATAGTGAGCATAAGAGACTTCTTTTAAAACATAATTTACATTATACTTTTATCCTTTCACATGTTATACAGCTGTTATGGCAGCTGGCTTTTATCCAAAATGACTTACAGTAAATTTGAGGTGTCCATTTATCAGTGTGTGCATTTCTGTTTCATTCTGAACCTTTTCTGTTTCTTCTAGATGAATTTAACAGAGTGATCATCCCTGTAAAACGAGGGGAGGAGAACACAGACTACATCAACGCCTCTTTTATAGATGTGAGTAAAACCCGTCTGACTTCAGCCAGCATAACCGAACTCCCAACTAACCGAAAAACCGCTCAGTGAACCCTGGAGGTAATGCTACAATATTCTACGCTCTGTTGAGAGACCACACAGCATGCTTTTTTTTCTTTTTGGGTGTGGTTTAGAAACATTTTTCTGTCATGAAGTTATATGGACACCCATACTGAGATAAGCAGCCTGGGATGCTGGTCATCGCTCTGTTACAAAACCTAGTGAAACCTAGTGAAAAAAGTAATGATGATTATAAATATTTATTTTCATCCTATACTGAAAACTATTAGTAATTAAATTACCTTATGAAGTTCCATGATGATTAGGAAGACAGCAGCCTAAGTAGGCAGTAGGGAGCAAGGCAGTTCAGTAGGTTTTGGGACAGACCTCAAGTGTCCTTCTCTCCATAGCAGATCTCCGGTGAGAGTTGGGCAGCTTTGTTTTGGCTGAAAGCCCTTTCACTTCCTGTTTCTTTTGTGTGACTGAAGCAGTTTATCAAGGTAATCAACAGAGGAAAACCTCACCAGTGCTGCTACATTGGAAACCCAAGTTGCTTTGCAGTCTGGAAGATTACTATACTAATGAACAAAAGCCTGTTTTGTCATAAGCACTGTGCCTTCTTGCTGTACGTGTCCACTGGCATGAATCAATCTGCTTGGTACCACCCAAAGAGCGCTGGAGATCTAAAATATGCACTGGTGTGGTCTGATTGCTGTTAATATACTGTTAATACAGTCATCATATACACAGCTGTTCAAATTTAATATTTATTTAGCAAGGGCATTAAATTGATCAAAAGTGACAATAATTCTTTTGATTTTCATATTCATCAAAGAATCTTTAAAAAAAATGTATCATGTTTTCCACAAAAAACTGTTTTCAACATTGATTCAACATGTTTCTTGATCACCATATCAGCATATTATAATGATTTCTGAAGGGTCATGTGACACTGAAGTAATGACTGCTGAAAATTCAGCTTTGCCTTCACATGAATAAACTTAAATATTAAATGTATCAGTAATATTAAATATTTGAGTAATGTGTTAATGTTTTACTGTATTTTTGATCAGATAAATTTTAGCTTTGGTGAGCATATAAGAGCTCTTTGAAAATTTTACCGACCCCAAACTTTTGAACAGTAGTGTTTATCCATGATTACAGTTGGAAAAATGCACAATGTATACAAGTGCGTGATTTAGACATACTTTGTGTGTGTGAATCCAGGGTTATCGGCAAAAGGACTCGTACATGGCATGTCAGGGGCCCCTGCAGCACACCATTGAGGACTTCTGGAGAATGATCTGGGAGTGGAGGAGCTGCTCTATTGTTATGCTGACCGAGTTGGAGGAGAGAGGACAGGTAGGTTCACCTGCTTCCTGACTTTCTGTTTGTAGCATCACGCTAACTTTGTGTTGTTTTGTGGTGTAGCCTTGTGGTTAAAGATCTGTGCTCGGTTGCATATAGCACCCCCTTGAGAAGGAAAAACTCCAGGTTTTTCCCTTCAGTTTGACAGTTATACAGTGAATTTCCCCCTACCTAAGGGAATGATTTGAGGTTGAAAAATCCCTTAAACGTTTCTCTTTGGAAGGGAAACCATCAAGTGATTTGTGACAGAGACTCAAGATTTGCTGTATCAAAAAACAAAATCTGGTGTTGCCGTGGACTTGTTATTTGTTAACACAGATGGCTGGTTTTCACAGAAAACAACATAACGTGGATAGCGAAAAAAACTAAATATGAAAGAGAAGGACCAGACGAGGTATAAACTCAAAGGGATAGTTCAACCAAAAATGAAAATGTACCAATTTACTAATCCTTGTGTTCCAAACACATAAGACTTCCATAAACAAATAAAGATATTTTTAATATTCTCTCATCATTTCCGTCCATTCATTGAGATACATGAGAGAAATACATATGATTCAGGCTGTTTCATAAGCTCAAACGTGCATTCTTGACTCACAAGAACCAATGAGGTTGTTTGTTGCATGTGATGTGCTTCTGTTGACCATATTTGGTATGTGCTTTGTATGTAATTTGATGTTTATATGTGAATAAACGCCTCAAATAAAATCAGTTTATCATTTAAATTGGCTGATCATGTCTCTTTAGTTAACTTAGGTTAAACCTGTTCCCTCCGTGTAACACTTGTTGTACTTAGGAAAATGACAGTTAAGGGGCTTTATGCAACACATTGTTTTTAAGGGATTACTTAAAGGGATAGTTCAACCAAAAATTATCCCATAATGGACCCTTCGCCAGGAGTTTGATTGACAAGCGATCTAACCAATCATAACGCCGAATCCTCCATTTTGTATGACAAAGCAGTCAGGAGCTAGAAGATTAACCTCGTTGGACTTGAACTTGAAAAATTGTGTGTACTGACGTCTTTCCGCGTTTGAAACAACATTCCTTCTCATGTTCATTCATGTTTATTTGATGCTATTAATTAACTAGTAAGAAGAGATGATCGGTTCACGAGCCGCTTGAGCTGAGGCGCTACAACAATCTGTCACGACACAATAAAGAGCCACAAAACGGTTTTTATTGTTCGAATTTCTTAAAAAATTATACAGTTTGAAAACTGGGGCTTTGTTTAATATCATAAGTAACCTGCTCTGTCTTGTCTGTCGACGTGTTGCCAGTGTCCTCTTTGCTCCACAATGTATTTTTCACTCTGTGTGACATGACAGCGCCATGGCTTGTCGGACAAAGCAACAGTAACTAAGGGGGGCGGGTCTTTGCGAAGGGTAAGTTTTCTCACCCTCAAGCCATCCTAGGTGTATATGACTTTCTTCTTTGAGCCAAACACAGAGTATCTTGGCTCTTCCAACCTTTATAATGGCAGTTGGTACCCTTTTTTTGAAGTCCAATATCCATAATTATAACTTTATAAACTGTAATTAATAGCTTCCGGTAACGATCGTACGGGAGTGTAGTTCCAGTGGAAGAGTGACCTCTAACCCAACACAAGACGTATTGACGAACGAGGAAGNTACAGTTTGAAAACTGGGGCTTTGTTTAATATCATAAGTAACCTGCTCTGTCTTGTCTGTCGACGTGTTGCCAGTGTCCTCTTTGCTCCGCAATGTATTTTTCACTCTGTGTGACATGACAGCGCCATGGCTTGTCGGACAAAGCAACAGTAACTAAGGAGGGCGGGTCTTTGCGAAGGGTAAGTTTTCTCACCCTCAAGCCATCCTAGGTGTATATGACTTTCTTCTTTGAGCCAAACACAGAGTATCTTGGCTCTTCCAACCTTTATAATGGCAGTTGGTACCCTTTTTTTGAAGTCCAATATCCATAATTATAACTTTATAAACTGTAATTAATAGCTTCCGGTAACGATCGTACGGGAGTGTAGTTCCAGTGGAAGAGTGACCTCTAACCCAACACAAGACGTATTGACGAACGAGGAAGCGTAGAGGATAGAGCAAAACAAAACACTGGTCACAAATTAGAAGTCTAAAAGTAGAAATGTCGGAGGAGCTTGAGTTTGTTGCCCAGCCCTACTTGTTTGAACCTCTAGAGGCGTCTACTGGAAGCTAGTAATTAATGTCTATAAAGTTATAACTATGGTTAATTTTTCTTACAAAAATGCATTGCTTCACTTCAAAAGGCCTTTATTAACCCCCTGGAGCCATATGGATTACTTTTATGATGGATGGATGGATGTGCTTTTTGGGCTTCAAAATAAATGGCACCATTGACTCCCATTATAAAGGTTGGAAGAGCCAGAATATTTAACATAAATCAGATTGTAGTCGTCTGAAAGAAGATAGTCATATACACCTAGGATGGCTTGAGGGTGAGTAAATCATGTGATCGTTTTCATTTTTGGGTGAACTAATCCTTTAAGTAAAAAATAGGAAATTCTAAGGGGTTATGACATTTCACCTATAGAAAGTAAGACTTAAGGGTTATTTTCTGCAACACCCTCAAGTTTAAGGGAAACCTAAGAGTGATCTTAAGGGAAAATTACTCTTAAGGTGCTTTATGCAACTTAACTTTGGGCTAGTGACAGAAATGTATTGCTAGAAAAAACTATTCCATCCATATTCCATGTCTTTTTTCCCCCACTATCTGCAGGAGAAGTGTGCTCAGTATTGGGCTAGTGATGGTGTGATGGTTTGTGGGGACATGTCCATTGAGCTGAAGAGGGAGGAGGAAAGTGAAAGCTACACTGTTAGGGACCTTCTCGTCACCAACAACAGAGTGAGTCCATTTCAGAGGATCTTTTGAAACAAAAATTATTTGTGATTTATGTTTTTTTTGTGTTTTTTTTTCTCTGTATTTTAATGTGTTCCATTGGTGTAACTGGCCTTCTACTTTTTCTATCTCACTGCAGGAAAATAAGTCTCGCGCTGTGAGGCAGTTTCATTTCCACGGCTGGCCAGAGGTGGGCATCCCCTCTGACGGGAAGGGCATGATCAATATCATCGCTGCAGTTCAGAAGCAGCAGCAGCAGTCTGGAAACCACCCAATCACTGTGCACTGCAGGTAAGCCACTTCTGGCACTTCTGGCCAATCACTTCTGAAAAATGAATTGTTTGTATTAATATATTTGTATAATAATATATATTCATATTTTAATACAATTTTGTCCTTGTGACAGTAGAATTCATAATTATTTTTTAATTTGGTGTTTTTTTGAGAGGAATATTCTACATTCCTTATGAAAAACCTATTTTTACTCTTTTTGGTTTGCTGCTTGATTTTGGAATGTTGAATTGCAAACTACCATTCAAAATGTGGGGGTCTGCAAAATATTTAATGTTTTTGAAAAGTCTCTTATGCCCACCAATGTTGCATTTATTTGATCAAAAATACAGTAAAAACTGTAATATTGTGAAATATTAATACAAATATTTTTACAATGTAAATTAATGTATATTTTAGTATATTTTTTAAATGTAATTTATTCATGTGAAGGCAAAGCTGAATTTTCAGCAGCCATCACTACAGTCTTCCTTCAAAAATCATTCTAATTTGCTGATTTGGTGCTCAGGAAAACATGTATTATTCTTATAAATTTTGAGAACAGTTGTGCTGCTTAATATTTCCAGGATTCTTTTGAAATGGAAATCTTTTGTAATATTATAAATGTCTTTACTGTTAATTTAATGCATCCTTGCTGAATAAAAGTATTAATTTCTTTAAAACAAAAAATCTTACTGGCCCCAAACATTTGAATGGTGGTCTATTTTTAACTTGAACAACATTTGGATTGTCCTTGTATACTCCAAATGGGAACCCATAAAACAAAAACAGGAAAAAAGTTATTTAATCCATGATTTGTGGTTGTTACAGCAGTACACTACTCAGCTTATTACATAAATAGCTTTTAAACCTAACCATAAATCTTCTAGCATGGATACAGGAACTTTTGGTTAGACAGGAATGCCAACTTTAACAGGTCTCACTGGTTTGGCAGCTCAAGTAAGGTTTAGTGGTTTTGTAATGCTGGAAGGCATCCATGGGCGCTTGGTATGACTTAACAAAAACCTGTCCAAAGCACTCGGTAATGATGAAACAGAGTTAGAGTTGCTGTGTCCAGTGGGATTTTAGGGTCAGGCAATTAAGGAAGAAAGTGACTCATTAATATCCACAGAACGGTGTGTAATTGATTTTTGTTTGTGTGTTAACAGTGCCGGCGCAGGGCGCACAGGGACATTCTGTGCTCTGAGCACGGTCCTGGAGCGGGTGAAGGCGGAGGGCATTCTGGACGTTTTTCAGACAGTGAAGAGTCTAAGACTACAGAGACCGCACATGGTGCAGACACTGGTGAGAAAACACATCGCTCACACTGCAGATCTTTAATTATTATTTTGTTATTGTGCACAAAATGTATTTGTCGCTCAGCTCAAACAAACCTTTCAGCTGTGCTAACCATTCTGGATTAAAGAAGAATAGGATACTAGAGAAGGAATTTCAACACTCTTATTTCTAAATCTAATGTAAATTAATTTTTGCTTATTGGTATGTTGAATTAGGTCAGCAGCAATGACATTGGTTAATAAAGTGAGATTAAATACATAAAGTATAGTTGTGTAATTTAATATAGTTAATTATTACAGGTTTGCGTAAAATTCTGAGATTGCATTTCACTGTTTTTATTCATTTTGAGGAATAATGAATGTTTTTGTTCAAGTGAGATGAGTAAATATATGTTCACATTTAGTCTAGAACTACAATAACCATCATGTTCACACAGCGCACACAACACCCTCTGCACTTTATTTCTCTCAACATGGAGACAGGAGAGCTGTCAGTCAATAAATGTGAAAAAGTAACTTGCGTTACTTCTTTGAAAAGTAACTTAGCTATTTTGTTGTAAATTGAAAAAGCAATGTGTACTTTACTAGTTACTTCAAAAAGTAATCTGATTACATAACTCAAGTTACTTCAACCCATATTTTCCTGCTTTTCCCCACAGGAGCAGTATGAGTTCTGCTACAAAGTGGTCCAGGAATACATTGATGCCTTCTCTGACTACGCCAACTTTAAGTAAAGCCACGCCCACCTGCAGAAAAACGGACAGACTTTCCCAGTCATGCACTCATGTCCACACTTTCAAGTAAACAGCTAAATGAGATGGACTGCCAGCGCAAAGCAAAAGGGAATCAAAAAATCCTTTGGTCGGCAAGCACGAGAACACATTGGTGCCGAAGTTGTAAAGAAAAAAAAACAAAGAAAACACCATTAGAGATGCCTTCTTGAATATTTTGTAATATTGCTCTTGTTAATAAGGCCCTTACCCATTTCTCTCAGTGTAAATATGCTCTTGTAATTTTTTCTTTTTTTTGGTTTTGTTTTGTTTGTCTGTTTTTGGTTTTAGAAGCCATTCTGTTGCGGTTTTTAGAGTGACCTTTATATAGTTTACTGGTATATAAATGCGTACATGAATATTTTAAGATGGCGCGAAAGAGCGGTAGCAAGATGAGGGTGCTTTTTTCCACTGGGTGTTTTTACAAAAAAAAAAAATCCTTCTTTCTCTGCAGTTGAGTGATTGAAACCTATTTGAATGGCAGCTCAATCCCACTTTGCTGTTGCTTGTAGCTACATGACGCACAATGCGGCAAAATCGACCAATCGCGGAGCCACTGTAAACGCATGCATTCGCAGAAAATACTTCACTGTGCTTTCCGATTGAGTTCACTGGAGTGACCGATAACATTTTGAGTGTTTTGACACTCTCATTGAGTCCATGTTTTTAACAGGAGCCTTTTTTGGGGGGCATGTCTAAGGTGTCACTTAGAATTGTAAGATGTTTAGACTGTCAAGTGTGTCTTTGTGGTGTCAATTTTGTTATAGCGTGCCAGACCCGACTTGTGTTCTGACTTGTAGAGGAAGATAAGAGACAATTAAACTTAAAAAACTGAGAAAAGGAAACCCTGAGTGTTCAGATCAGAGGAAATGCAGCTTAACAGACTCTTCACATAGTTTTTTGTCCCTTTTTGAATCTCATAAGGGTGTATTTTGTCTTGAACTTACTTTTTTTTCCCCCATCCTTTTTTCTAGACCATTTTAAAAGCACCTTCTATATTTGCGATTGTAACCAAGGAAGTGATTTATTTACTTGCCCAGATGTGTGTTGATTGGCCTTAACAACTGTACTTGACAGTAAGGTGTTGTAATGTACAGACAGTTAACTTTTCCTTCATTCAGAAAGATAAATGATCCTGCCGGGCCATCTACTTGCAAGGTACTGGTGCAAAGTTGATCCAGAAAGTTGTAGTAGAAATGACACATGATCACCTGATCATCTGTTCCTGCCCATATAAAGGACTTCAGCCATTGTGCGGAAGTCAACGAGCCCTTTTCAGCTCCACTGAGCCAGTTAAATCGATACACGACGCTTTCAGTCTGTAGTGGTGAGTAATTTCAACTTCTTGCAAAAAGGACAGGTCGATGGTATAAATAAGGTCAGTGTAGGATGATTGTCTTTACATTTATGTCATTTTAAAGCTTAAGTTTAAAGCTAAACATGTAAAGCTGATTGTCAGTGGAAAGTTATTTTCCAGCGAATGTTTTATGTAGGTTAAGCCCTCGTTCCACACTGCCTTGTGTTAGGAAATGCAAGTTATATGAAATGTATGTTGTAGCTCCTAAATGTATGTAAACCCAATGGGTGTCGCTCTAAATCACTCACCCATCAGTCATTCCATATTAACAGGAATCTCGATGGAAACTGTTTTTATGTTATTTCAGATCCATGATGTTACGGATCAAATAATTATGAGTTAAAGATCTCTAGTACAGCTTCTTACGGGCTTGATATTCCATGAAATGCTGATGGATTTGCTTGAATATTGTGTGAGTCGACGGTTGTGATTTGCTTAAAGTCACACTAACCCTTTCCACATGAGACACTGTGCCAATAGCAGCCTCTCAGGGGCAGGATCCTTCTTCAGAGGTGGGAAAGTGCCTCATCACGTTCCTGTAGCTTCAAGCATATTCCCGCCAGCTCTTTAGTAGCCTGTGTTCTCCCAGTCCCACAGCCGGATGTTGTTGCCCATATGGCGTATGATAATCTCTAATGGAACCAAAATGGTTACTGGTTGGTTGGTTTTCTGTGTTTTTCATTGTGTTTTTTTTTCTTTTCTTTTTTGCTTACCTTATAAAACCATCCTGGAGGAAGCTTCAGACTTCAGGGCAAAATCCCTCAAAACTTAAGCTCTTAATGTATGGAGAGCAATCTAGATGTTCTGGTCAAGAAGGGAAGCCGCGTGTCTGGAGGCTCACTTCATTCTCCTGTTGAATGTGACATTGAAATGGCCTGCTTGGATTAGAGAATGAAAGAATGAGGAGAACGACTGAAAAATAAAGGATTCTGCTCTCCAAAAAACATATTTTGAGGATTTTATCTGAAACTTTTCTGTCTTTGATTGAATCGCTTCTTGATTTTAAACCACCGCCTGTTTTACGTTCCAAGAATACTAAAACTTTCCCCTTTCTGATTTTTCTTTATTCTTTATGCACCCTTCTGTACATAATGTAAGGTTATTTATAATTCATTCCTATCTGTTGCCTTGCTTTTATTTTATTTTTTTCTTTCTCTCACTTTTTTTTTTAAAGATACTTGTATATTAAACTGTACTGGGACCATTTTGAAATGTATTAGATGTTTTGTTTTTCCTATTTTTAATTCGGTATTATTGTCTTAAAACCTTATTTTTTAATTTGCATCTTTTTTTTTCTAGTGTTTTGTTAAATTTGAATATATATGTATATATAATTATATATATGATGCAAATTATATATAATTATATAATGCCAAATGGCCTTTCTAAACAAGATACTGTTCAAACCTAATAAAAGTGCTTGAGATTTTATCTGCTGTCATCCTACTGTGTTCATCTCCAAAACATTACAGATACATTTCTGAACAGTTGCCATGTCTGAATATATAAGCTACTATTCAAGTTTAAGGTTAAGGTGAAAAGAAATGTAATAATTTTATTCATTAAGGACACATTAAACTGATCTGCAGTGACAGTAAAAACTTTTACATATTTACAAAATATATATGTATTTTTCTAATAAATGTTTTTTGTTTTTTTTTCTATTCATGAAAGAATCCTGGAAAAAAAAAAAACATGGTTTCCAAAAAAAACAGTAAGCAGCACATCCATCCAATCATCCCGAAAGTTTGGGAACCCCTTGCAGAAAATGTGAATAATTTTAACAAAATAAGAGAGATCATACAAAATGCATGTTATTTTTTATTTAGTACTGTCCTGAGTAAGATATTTTACATAAAAGATGTTTACATATAATCCACAAGACAAAAAAGTAGCTGAATTTATTAAAATATCTCCGTTCAAAAGTTTGGAACCCTTGATTCTCAATACTGTGTGTGGTTACCTGGATGATCTATGACTGTTTTGTGTTTTGTGATGGTTGTTCATGAGTCCCTTGTTTGTTCTGAGCAGTTAAACTGAACTCTGTTCATCAGAAAAATCCTCCAGGTCCTGCAGATTTTTCAGTTTTCAAGGATTTTTTGCATATTTGAACCCTTTACAGCAGTGGCTGTATTTTTAGATCCATCTTTTCACACTGAGGACAATTGAGGGACTCAAACACAACTATTAAAGGTTCAAACATTCACTGATGCTCCAGAAGGAAACACGGTGCATTAAGAGCCGGGGGTGAAAACTTTTGAACAGGATGAAGAAGTCCAATTTTTTCTTATTTTGTTGAATTTTTTTTTTTTTTTTTCATTTAGTACTTCCCTTCGGAAGCAACAGAAGATACTTGCATGTTTCCCGGAAGACAAATTAAGTACAATTTACCTTGATCTTCAAATTCTAAAAGTTTTCACCTCCCGACTCTTAATGCATCGTGTTTCCTTCTGGAGCATCAGTGAATGCTTGAACCTTTTTTAATAGTTGAGAGTTTGAGTCCCTCAATTATCCTCAGTGTGAAAAGATGAATCTCAAAATCATTCAGCCACTGCTGTAAAGGGTTCAAATATGCAAAAAATCCTCGAAAACTGAAGAATCTGCAGGACCTGGAGGATTTTTCTAAAGAACAGAGTTTAGTTTAACTGCTCAGGACAAACAAGGGACTCATGAACAACCATCACAAAACACAAAAACAGTCATAGATCATCCAGGTAACCACACACAGTATTGAGAATCAAGGGTTCCCAAACTGAACGGAGATATTTTAATAAATTCAGCTATTGTTTTGTCTTGTGGATTATATGTAAACATCTTTTATGTAAAATATCTTACTCAGGACAGTACTAAATAAAAAAAAACATGCATTTTGTATGATCTCTCTTATTTTGTTAAAATTATTCACATCTATCTATCGTTCTATATTTCTTTCTATCGTTCTCTCATCTATCGTTCTCTCATCTATCTATCGTTCTATATTTCTTTCTATCATTCTATCGTTCTATAGTTCTTTCTATCGTTCTATAGTTTATATCTATCTGTCGTTCTATCTATTGTTCTATCATTCTATCTGTTGTTCTATCTATCATTCTTTCACTGTATTCTATATATCGTTCTATCTATTTGTATCGTTCTATTTGTCTGTCTATCATTCTGGCTATCGTTCTAACTATCATTCTATCTATTATTCTATCTATATATTGTTATATCTGTCTATTGTTCTATTAATCGTTCTATCTATTGTTTGTTCTATCATCCTATCTATCTAGAAATGTACATCTTTTTTTTCTTTTGAATTGGTAAATATGCATCTCTTATAAACACTTTGCATTTGTAATATCTTGAATCTTGAATGAGCATGAAAAGACATATCTGATCCCTGAAGGGAAATTCAGGGAGTGAGTCACATCACCTTGTGTCACCTTGTCTCCCATCCTTCCTGGCCCTTAAGACCATGTGTCAGACCTGGGATGTGGATGGATTATCCGAGCAGACCCCTGTGCGTGTTTAAACACTGTATGACAGGAACTCAATCAGAACTTGAAACTCTGAGATGAGTCAGTCGTACGCCGTCCGTCACATTCTCTGCTCCGATCACCCCGAGGGAGACCTCGTCTGTAATTAACACTGCGATCAGGCTGGAGTGTTTGCACAGTTTTTTCCCTCTGGGCCAATGTGCATCTTGTGTGGGTCAGGGGTCACAAACGACGGATGTGAGGTCACAGTGGCCACTTTTTACAGCTTAGAGGAAATTAGCTAGACATTGACTTGTTTAATAAAACATGCTCATGTAGAATGTGTGATATTGGGGTCACTGGAGTTGCCATTTCTGAGAAAAAAAAATTAAATTCACAGAATATTGCATGCTACAATGATCCATTTTAGAGAGCTGACGGCACAATACGCGTCTCAAAAATGTACGTCTTAAAAGCTGACCTCAGAGAATCACTTCTTTTGCTTAGATACACTACCGTTCAGTAAGATTTATTGTTATAGTTGTTCTTTTGTAGTTGTTATTGTAAGAAACTAATACTCTTATTTAGTAAGGATGCATTAAGTTGATCAAAAGTGACATTTAAGACGTGTAAAATGTGTCTTGATTTCCACAAAAATATTAATCAGCACAACTATTTTCAACATTGATAATAATCAGAAATGTTTCTTGAGCAACAATTCAGCATATTACAATGATTTCTGAAGGATTATGTGACACTGAAGACTTGAGAAATGATGCTAAAAATTTGCTAAACAATTTCTTCTCTTTTCTTTAATTAGAATTTCGGCATAACACTTGGTCATGACACTTTTGAAGCTGCTGGATAGCGTCAAATTTACGCATGTGAAATAT
>RJVU01035392.1:4330302-4363707 GCA_003731715.1 Anabarilius grahami
AGTGTTTGAAGATGATAATTGGCACTGAGCTCATCTTCCACATGCTCTCCCCCCTATGGAACCACAATGAGCAAAGTGTTTGAGGACTTGGGAGGTCAGAGTGTGTGCTTGTTTTTAGACAGGGAGGGGAGATCTGGTGTGGAACATAAATTGTGAGGAAGAGGAGGAGGAAGATTCCAGAGAATGAGTTGCAGACGTTCAGAAGCTCTGTGACTGAACAGAAGAGAAAGCAGACCATATCAGGTTCACCAAGACCAGGACTTCACAGTAGAGGACCTACTAGAGAAGATACTTCAAGAGAAGACGTGCCAATAGATAAAAGGTAAGAACAGTGTTTAAATTTGTTTTAGGTTGCGATTGAAAAATTGATTGTTGTTATTGATGTATTGACAGTAATTCAGAGAGGATTGTTTAGATTGTAGGTCTCCAATGTGCTTTTTTGTCTTTTAAACATGATCATTATAATGTTGTCTAGAGCTTTTCAGTCAATTCCTGAAATGATTAGGCTGATAAACCTACATCTGATTGACTGTTAAATGTGTCAGTGCAGCCATTGCCCCCTCTCTCACTCTCTATTTGTCTCATAAATCTGTTCTCCTCCCTCAGTTATGGTGCACATCTGCAGGCTGCTTGTGCTGACGGGGATGTTGCTGTGTCTAAGTGCCCAGTTTGCCAACTCTCAGCACTGGTCTCATGGCTGGTACCCTGGAGGAAAGCGAGAGATAGACATTTACGATACCTCAGAGGTGTGTGAAGATTACTTAAGAAAGTAGCAGGCAATGTAAAAGTGTTCAGTGTTCACCATTTTTAACAAAACAAAACAAAAAAGTAGTACTGTAAAAAATTACTTGAGTGATTGGTTATTATGAGGTAAGTTGCTTGTTCATATACTGTGAGGAATTATACATTTAAAAGGAAAAAAATGTAACTTACTGTAAAACATTTTTAAATTGTTATATAATTTACGGCTAAAATCTATATAACATTTAAAAAGACAACATTTATTTTTACAGTAAATTACTGTGAAAAAGTCATGATTTATGCTGAAAAAATAGTTAAAGATCTTTCTCAGAAATGCATCACATTTAATTTAACTTACACTATTGTTCAAAGGTTTGGTGACTGTATGATTTTTAAAATGTTATAAGGACTCTTACGCATTATGATTTGATTGAAAATACAGTAAAAAAAAACAGTAATGTTGCGGAATATTATTACAATTAAAATGTGTTTTTTCCATTTGAACATATTTTAATATGCAGTTTATTTCTGTTATGTCTTCAGTGTCACATGATCCTTCAGAAATCATTCTAATATGCTGATTTGCTGCTCAAGAAACATTTTTTTATTATCAATGTTGAAGATGGTTATGATGCCTAATATTCTTTTTCGTGCCATAATATTCTCACACTGTCAGAAAAAAAGTATGGCACTGTCACTGGGGCAGTTCCCTAAAGGTACAAAAGTGAAAAGGTACATCTTTGTACCTTATTTACCCCTAAATGGTACATATTAGTACCTTTTTTTACCTTTGTACCTTAGGGTACTGCCGCAGTGACAAGCACAGTACCTTTTTTTTCTGACAGTGGTATTAATATAAAGTTCTAAAGAACAGCATTTATTTGACAGAGAAAATGTTGGTAACATTATGTCTTCACTGTCGCTTTTGAGAAATGTAATGTATCCTTGCTGAATATAGAAGTATTTGTTTCTTTCGAGAAAAATCTTATTGACCTTACTGAAACCCTGATGGGGTTTTGTGTTTGTGTGGGAGCAGTGTACTGGCTTTCCATGTTTATAGCCTTTGTTTAAGGAAAGCTATATTTTGATGAACTTTAAGCCATCACGTTGCCTTCTATTTTCCTTTAAAACCAGGTTTCAGAGGAAATTAAACTCTGTGAGGCAGGAAAATGCAGCTACCTGAGACCCCAGGGAAGAAACATTCTGAAGACAATACTGGTGGGTACAGCTGTTGTTTTGGCTTGATTTGTTAACCAACAAATAATAGTTGCATAAGCTAGTCATGACAGAATATTTTCAGTATTTCTCTAAGACTTGACTAAGTTGTTTCTGTTAAATGGCTTTAACAGCTGGATGCCCTCATACGGGATTTCCAAAAGAGAAAGTGACACCAAGATGACGCATCAGCCCGTGTCCAAAAAAACGACCTTTCCAGCAAACACATTAGGATCGCATTTCCATCCAAAGTATATGAATATAAATATTTTTTTGTGATTTTTTTTTTCTTTTTGTATGTTCTACATTTTGTTCTGTTCGTGAGTAAACCTACTGCCAGCATTACGTAACCATTTGCAGCAGTTCCTACAATAAAGGCTTTATTTTGGTATTTTGTTTTAATTGTTCAGTGTCTTTTTTTTGTCAGATATTGTTTCTAAACAACAGTTTGTGTGTCATTTTATATATCAAAAAATAACTTGTTAAAAAAAGCAGTAAAGAGACATCTTTATTTATTTAGGGAAATTACGTTTATTGGATTTAGCAAATTTATATAATTTTTAATTTCTTATAAATTAATATCTATATATATATTTCCGAATCTTATTTTGTTGTAATTTTTATATGTTGAAGTTGTTTACGTGACGAAGTATATTTCGTTTGATACGGCAGTATTTTTGTTTAGCCACCAGATGGCGCAAAAGGACATACTTCATACAAAATTCATTAGGCCCAAGAATAATCAAGTTGATACTGACATTCTTGTAAACACTAAATTCAATGCCATGCAAGCCAATATGATAATTATGTAATAAAGCATGTGCTGTCAAATGAAAGACCAGTTTCTGGTACATTATGAATATACCACTCAAATACCATTTTGCCATCAGGTTTTACAGTTTGAGGAGATAGCAGGCAGAACCTTTGCAGGGAAAAAAAAAAAGAAAAAAGAAAGAAAAAAACCCACTGTTCCGGAGAAGTTCCCCTCAGAGCAGGTGTTTGAGAGCTTATTCAAAACCGAAACTGAAACCGTTATACCACCATCATGTCTGTGATATACAAGCCCCACATTCACATGGAATAACAATGTATGTTCTCTTCTAATAAAAAATAAGAAGCATTGAACGTAATTTGGACGAAGGCATTGTATTCATGACAGGGAAAAAGTGTCCAAATTAACCTGAATTCATGTGAACTTATGTGACCGAAAATAGAAATAAGCTGGAAGTTTGGCAAGCAACCAACTTCCATTTCTGCACTGTCTTCAAAAATTGTAAGTATTTTGTTCATTTTGTTCACCACTGGAAACTAGAACATTCACTGCAATATGTGCGTGCGTGTGTGCGCGTTTTTGTGACATATCAGGCCACAAATGTGTATAATGACATGGGTATGACATAGGTATTACAAAAAGAGGTGACTTATGAGGACATTACCCATGTCCCCACTTTCAAAAGGCTTATAAATCATACAGAGTTTTTGTGAGAGAGTAAAAATGTGCACAGTTTCCTGTGATGGTTAGGTTTAGGGGTAGGGGTAGTGTAGGGCGATAGAAAATACGGTTTGTACAGTATAAAAACCTTTACGCCTATGGAATGTCCCCACAATTCACAAAAACAAATGTGTGTGTGTGTGTGTTAGCTTTCCAGATGGTACTATTTCTTCACTTTGAAAAAATTGGATTGGAAAACATAAAAAAAAAAAAACATTTAAATAAAAACAATAATTTTATTTATATACACACACAATACAATTATAATACCAAACGAGTCCTCAATAAAAACAAAACGTTGTACAATGAGGATGAAGTTGGTATCATATAGTCACAGTATTTCCTTTTTATTTATTGATTTCATGTAAGTTCCACCATTTTGCCCATAGCATGTTACATGGTTTAACGAATCCTTTAACAAATCCAAATACATTGTCCCACAGCTATCAGATGTAAAGTAACCAGTGTTGGGGAAAGTTACTTTCAAAAGTAATGCATTACAATATTTCATTCCTCCCTAAAAAAGTAACTAATTGCGTAGTAAATGTCAGTCAATAAATGGGAACACAAAGTAACTTGCGTTACTTATTTGAAAAAGTAAAATATTTTGTAGTAAATTTAAAAGTAATGCGTTACTTTATTAGTTTCTTAAAAAAGTCATCTGATTACTCACGTTACTTGTAATGTGTTACCCCCAACACTGAAAGTAATGCATCAAAAAAGTTTACACTGAAAAAAAGTTAAGCTAGACAAGATATTGTGGCCTATATTGCCCACCATTTTCTGTCAGACATGTATGTGGTTAATCAAGTAGGCAACAGTAAGTGGGAGGGACGTGAAAAAAAAGGCACTGAACTGCTCAAACTCTCCAAGCATCACTTTTTATTGCCCCTACATTAACTCCACCATAAGCAAAAACAGATGTTTATAGTCATTTGAAAGCTGGATGCTTGCTAGAGTTCTTGCAAAAGAGGTGAGTTAATACAAGAGACTTTATTGGTTGAATATTTTACAGCCTTCTGAATGCAGGAGGTTATAGATCAATATGGTGCTTATCTTTGGGCAAAACGTGTCAAAAGTAGTAAACGTTTTTTCTGTATAATCTCAACTTCATACGGCAAAGGTCTTTTCTGAACTCGGTGTAAGTCATCGTTCGGGAGTTTGTTGCTGCATGTAGAACTGAGTTTTAAATAGAATTGGAAAGGGGAAGCAGTATGTGAGATGTCAGCAGACCGAGTGGATTTTGAAACATGCACTTGAATACTTTTCTTTGGGCTGTACTGTCTTGGAATTATGTAAATCCTTTGTTAAGTTTGTCATCTGTCGACGTGGAATTAACATTTTATTTTATTTTTTTACTTACCACAGCTCCAGAATTTCACATATGTTTGCGGATGATGTCGATGTAACGGAATAGTAAGTACTGTATATGTAATAATTTAGTTATGGTATAGCCTATATCCTCTTGTTCACACGTAAACTGTAATACACTAATAACGTTTAATGTAAAGAAATGTATGATTAAATATTTATAAGTAGCCTGCTACATTCATTTGCATAAAAGAAAAAAAGAAAATGCCATTCTCCTTTTACACTGTCAAAGAAGTCTAATCATTTGAAAATGATATTAAAATGTACTTAGTTTTCTACTTTACCTCTGACTGCATTTATAAATGTGCGAAATCGATCAGATATAGCCTACACTGACACAGATGAAGGACTTTACATATAGGCTCCAGTGATTTACCTCACGGGTTGTTGTCATGGGACAAGAGAAAAAATGCTTCAACGAGTTAATTAAAACCACATGAAACTAACATAACTGAAGTTAGAAGTTAGACTGGGTCAATTAAGTTTAGTGTGAACGTGTGATGTGCGTGCGCGAGTTATAAAAAGTGTTCCCTAAAGAGTTCTGCAAGGGTGTGCCTCCGCCTCCTCCTGAAAAGGGAAGCTGCGGGCTCTTTGATTGCCTCCTGGTGGCTGGATGCAGTACAGGTCATAAACCCCGCCTATGGGATCAGATTCCCGCCAATAGTATTGCGGTCACGGATCAAACAATAATAAGCTTTAATCAAACATTTAAAAACACATGTAAAAATATATAGCACAAACTTAAAAAAATAATGCAAAATGATCGGAATGGCAAAAAACGTGGTCACGGATCAAAATATAATAAGCGTAAAATTGAAAAATTAAAAGCACATTTAAAAAAATAACAAGCATGAATCAAAACTTTAAACACATTAAAAATGATATTGCACAAATCTTAAACTTGTGTTTATGCGTTCTTAAAAGTTGTTTTCCTAGCTTTTATTACTCTTTTCTTTCTGCTCTCTTACATTTTCTGCTCATATTTTACTCTTTTGTGCGCTTGTGCTGTTTTTCTCTTTGCTCTTCTTTCTACGTTTTGCTCTTGCCTTTCCAAATGTTGCAGTTCGAGTTTCATGTAAATTAGGCCGGGCTTAAGCGCCACCATTGGTCCACTAGTTCTAGATTGACAGCTCCTCCTCTAGCCAATCAATCGAAGAGAGGGAGATGACATCACTTCAATGCGACTCATGGCTACTGATGCTCACACTCATACAGGAGAAGATAACCATCACAGCTGGCGATTTCCGAGCTAGGATAAACTCTTTCTGTGGCAGGACACCGTTATAATGTATATATACCTGCAACTCGACCTGTCACCGGTATATACGTCTACCTGGACAATCTTTTATTGTTAAATTCACCATCCTAACGACAACCTGTCACGGTTGTACCTGTCTGACGATCCATCATTGTTATATTCATCTTTAACCCTCTGGGGTCTGAGGATTTTTGGGGCCCTGGAGAAGTTTTGACATGCCCTGACATTTGTGCTTTTTTCAGTTGTTCATAAACAAATAAATGGCACAAGTGTCATTACACTGTATTCAGCACAAACTAGGCTACCATAATATGTGAGGAACATGTATGTACATGTTTGTATTTTTGAAGGAATAATGTTTATGCGTGGTTATTGAAAAAACAAAAAACTTAAGTCACTGAAATAAGGCCAAAAAAAGTATATTAAATCTGTGTTCATAAGACTTCTAGGTATTGGAGGTTGTAGACTAGAGTTTTTGCTTCAAAATTATGTAAAAATGATAATGCCTACTTGTTCATATAAAACAATATATTGATTTAGTTTTTGTAAGACACTTTTTGTCAAGCGAAACAGTATGCATGGAGGCGTGAATGATCGTGAATAATGGATCATTCTCACCTGTAGGGTTGGGTATCGTTTGAATTTGAACGATTCCGATTCCAATTCCGATTCCTTGTTTCGATTCCGGTTCCTAACGATTCTCGATTCCGATTCTTTTAAGAGGCAGGGTCAAAAAAAGTTTAGGATATTTTAAATGAGCTAGCTAACCAACGGTCTTTCTGGAAGGAAATAGTCTGACCTTCTCCATCAATTTTAATTCTATGAAATTTTTACTTTTTATGAACTTTACTATGAATTTCTCACAGGGCTGTTTTCAACTACAATTTAAATATCAAATCTATGAACTTGAATATAAATATTATAAATTATGAACATATTTTCACAGGGGTACACTTTCCTCAAGAGAGCTTTATTTTTGAAAACCATGAAAACACATTTACACATGAGTGTATGATGCTGCAGGTACTTGAACATGTTACCGTGCTCCCACTGATGGGCTAACCTGGTGCAGAATAGCAAATAAACAATAAGAAACAACTTGTAAAACCCAGTCCAGATTAGCAGCAGGTACAGTATAAAATCAGAAACAGTTCTTGTTTAGGAAAATGATCATATCTGCCTTCTCAGGCAGGATGCGTGAGCGTTCTGGACAGATAGTATCTCCTGCTGTGCACACATTTATTTCTACTCCATGAACTCACTTCGGTAAAGTTGGTTTTATATTCGCACATTCGGACTTCTGATAAATTCAGACTTTCCAATAAATGTGCAATAAATTAATGTTTGCGAATTTTAAGCAGCGACATGATATTGACAACCAACGATTGTCAACTTACAACATTTTTCACAGTCGATCAAAATAGGCAAGTATTGTTTTAATGGCATATTTACTTGTGAATGTCCACTGAATGTCCAATGTAGTGTGATTAACAAAGCTATTGAATACGGATGCCCGAATGTGCGAATATAAAACCAACTTTACCGAAGTCATGAACTCGGAGGTGCTTTATCATGTTCGACGTGCACACTCCTATGCACGAAACAATCTTGCCGCAAATGTTGCATTTTGGCGAGATTTCGTTCTGTTTAAAAAAAGTGAAGCCACACTTTGGACCGCCGACGCACGCTATCCATGTTCGACTCGCTCGGTTATGCCAACACTTCCGATGGACGCTTCTTCGTTGGTGTTCAGCGGTTTCTTCTTCCAGTCGGCGGACTGTGAATCGAAACTAGGAATCGAAACTAGGAATCGAAATTTAAACTTTTGAACGATTCCGGGAAAATCGAAAAGCTAGTCCCGGTTCCAATCGATACTCGATACTCGATACCCAAGCCTACTCACCTGAGAAGACAAAAGAATTGAATAGTAATGAGCTGAAATGACTTGCATATTAATGAGCTCTTTCAGTCAGGTAGGCTGTGAAAAAATCCTCTATAATCATGTCTCAGCTCAATTTAAAATAATGGTATTCTATTATATTCTTTAATGCACCTACCACTGGACTTGGCACCGTGAAACGCAGCGTCCGCATGCAGCGGCCTCACAACATCACTCTTATGTGTGCCTGGCTCGTCTATACCTGTTATGTTTCTGTTAGATATTTTTAGTATTCATACAATAATATTAATAATAATAATAATATGCTTGCTTGTTGTCTTTTTTATTTCTGTCTTTTGCACAAGAGAATATAACATATGAAACCTACCTTACTAATATATTTGCTCGTGAATTATATTTAAAGTAAGATATGCCATGGCAATTGTTTAGATCAGTAGTTCCCAAACTGGGGTACGTGAGGTGACAGAGGGGGTACCCGAACACAATGTAGAATTTTGCCGTTCATTTAATTTTTCCCTACATTAAAATAACATGAAAACCGATCATATATTTTCTAACAGGCACAATATGCCATATGACATCCAGTCAAAATACCACATCTTTTGTGGTCAAATCTGACAAGAGTCCATTTCCACATGCAGCGCTTATATGGGTGCATTACACAGTAGGTTGCGTTTGGAGTCTGCTGCCTGAGCAAATCGCGCTACATACTGCCATTCTGTACCTGCAGATTTAGCACTTACTAGCATGAAGAACACTAGCCTGGCACAAAAGGGGCATAAATATCAATTTAAGATTCAAACTCTTGATACAAATCATAGCCTACCTTTTGTGAGTTCTTGTTTTTAATGTTGATAACATTATACGAGCAAGAATGCAAATCCAAATATCCACACAACAGTTCAACAAACAAAGGGGTAATATTAAGTGTTATTCTTCACAGTATTCATAATTGTCAGTATTTGCTCTATTTTGCAACGAAAACAACAGCAGGATTACAACACAGGGGTGTTTCGAGAACGAATCTGCAACTTTGAACGAATTGTTCGTGAAAGTCATGATTCAATGATTCATTCATAAATACAGCCACTTGCTTCTTTGAATGAATGACTCGATGACTCACGCATTAAGACAGTGACTAACCGCCAATCTGCTGCCGGTTTTAGTATTTAAAATAATCACTTTTCACGTTTTTAGCATTGCATATTTCTTTATTGCACATTTTTTAATTTAAAACATTATTAATGTTGTAAAGATATTCATAAAGATTAAAAACTGCACTAGAAAGTCAATTTAGGCGGTAAATATTGTCCCTTAATGGAAAATTTACAATCTAAGTGGAAGAGAGGGAGTACGCAGAAGGATGGCAAATGTCTCAGGGGGTACTCTGAAAAGTTTGGGAACCACTGGTTTAGATCATTGTATATTGCTCGTAATTGTAAACTGTGCATATTCTGTCATCTATTGTTTTCCTGTAAACAGATTTATAGATTTTGTCTTCCATGTACAGTATGTCATTGACAAGGGTGTTGGTTTATGAATTTGATCACATTTTAACACTGAGATTGTAAAATTATAAAGTTAAGCAATAGCCTTCACATCAGCAAGTGTTTTCCCCAATATTAGAGTAGTTATATAATATTAGCTGTTGTATAAATCAATATAGCTATAAGTTAATTTTGAGTGTGTTTTTGGACTATTTTGATGAAATCAAGTACTATCAAACAAAGTCACAGCAGAACAGCAGTGTTTTATTAATGAATTCCTGATTTGAACGAGAAGTTTGAATGAACTTTCCGCCACCTACTGGCCATTTAAATTCATATTTCTATAACATGGGCAATGTCGGTCCTGGAGTGCAGAGTTTAGCTTCAACCCTAATCAAACACACCGTAACCAGCTAATCAGTGTGTCTTCAGGATTATTAATACTATAGACAGATGAGTTTTTTTATTTTATCGGGGTTGGAGCTAAACTCTTTTCGGCAACGTTAAATGTGGGCGTTATAAGCTAATTAATAAATGTTATTAGTTAAGATAACACGCCTAACGTTAGCCATGACGGGAAAAGCAGGTGATTGTTATCTGGCAGTTACTAATTATTTTTATGGGTATAAAATAAATAGCAGCACAAAACTAATGATACCCTACTCTAATTAGGCCTAATTATAGAGTGCTGTCTACAGCAATCGACCTCCTGTAATGTTAGTTTAACTTTATTTAAAATGGCAGGACCATTTCTGACATTTTAGAGTTGTTTCTAGTGGCATATTATATTGAGTTTATCTACTGAATTTTTGAGTTTCAAAAATATTAATGCTCTAGAAACAGAGTAGCCTATTATTTTATAGGTAGAATTTTAGATTGTGTATAATTTATATGGCCTATTTAAAATACATCAATGATGACGCGACTCCGCCTCCGGGCTCCACTGACGATTCCTTCTGCGCATGCCCAGGCTCCAAACTGACGTTTTTGCATAACATGTCAACGTCCATCGTCGTACTTACTGACAGCCGCCATCTTATTTTACATACTAAACTTCCAACCTGATCTCACGGCAATTCGTACGTATTTCACGAGGTGGCTATTCGTACGAATTCATACGTTTTTTGCTAAATCGTACGTATTTTACGAGTTGACAAATTAGTATGAATTCATACTAATGACCCCAAACCCAGCCTTTAACCCATCACTGGGGTTTAGACAAATCGTAAGAATTCGTACGAATTAGCCACTTTGTAAAATACGTACGAATTGGTCGTGAGATAGCGTATGAAGTTAATTATGTTCCACGGGGGAAAAAAAGAATTCATACGTGGGCTGAACAACGTGAGGGCGTGTAAACGTTGCCGGTTAATTTCTGTGCAATGCAACGACACCGACACAACCTGGGCTGTACTAAAACCGGATTCGAACAAAATGTATGGATTCTTCCAATCTGGATATACAGTTGGTATATTTTGCCTGTGCCAATAAAATAGTGTAAAATAATAAAAATGATAAAAACGCAGTCTATTCACACAGAGCTGGGTAGATTACTTATGATTTGTAATCAGTAATATAATCTCTTAGATTACACACTTTTGGATTACATTTAGATTACTTTTGTGCTAACCCTTATTTGATGTCACATATATTGTAGGATAAACTTGTACTATTTTGACAGATAGAAAGAAAGAAAAATATATTCCAAAAAATATATTCTATTCACCGACAAGAGCCTCAACATATTCTTTTTAAAGTGCAATGAATGGACAGTTAATACTTCAAAATACTAACACTAATGTACCTGTTAGTGACACTGAATAAAACAAAATCACATCTTATGATTTTAAAACATATTTACTTAAAATTAAGTAAATTTAGAAAACAGCAACATTACAAAAACAAATATCGAAAAACATATTCACAGCAATATCACCGCTACATTAAATATTTCATCTAAAAACACTAGAAGTGCATATGACAATATCAATGAAAAACATCCAACAATAGCAACATTGCAAACATTAATTTTGAAAAAGATTAAATTCACAGCAATAAAATTTCAAATATTAATCTCAAAACGCTTTAAGTGCATATAGTAACAATGAAGAAAAATCAAATAATGGCAACATTACAAAAAAAATGTATAATAAAGAACGTTAAATTCACAGCAATAATTTATTATGAAAAAAATATAAACATTAAAACATTTTTAAAAATTAGGAGAATAAATGAATTGTGAACAAATTACTGCCATTGTGTAAATAATATGTAATCATGTAATCCATAAAAAAGTAACTAGTCTGATTACGAGTATTTTAAAAAGTAGTTTACTCTAATTACAAGTACTTGATTTTTGGAATCTGATTATGTAATCCAGGTTACATGTAATCCGTTACTACCCAGCTCTGTATTCACAGACTAAAAGCCGGTCTGGAACAAGTCTATGAGAGTGGAATGGGTTTCCAAAATGTAAACAGCATGTAAATCCATTCAAACTGAATATATTTATAATATTCTTCAAGTATCCTGGAATATTTGAAAAATTGAAGCCTATTATACCAAAGTTTTAACATTTTTAATCTATTTTTATGACAATAGGTGGAGCTGCTCATGCTCACCAAACTCATGCTCATGTTCGTTCAGAGGATATTTCCAATGCCACCAAACAAGTTTCATCGTAATTCCTCAAAGCATCGCAAAAGTACACATTTCAATTCAATTCACATTTATTTGTATGGCGCTTTTCACAATACATATAGTATAGTTTCAAAGCTGCTTTACAGAAAATTCATATCAACATCAGTCAGCTAACAATGTATTAATTTAAGCAGTGTATTAATTTTACGGTAGAAACAATGAGCTCATGGAAGTAATGAATAGCTATGTTAATGATTAGGATATATATAGAAAAATTGGAACGGTGCATGTTGATCCAGAGTTTGCATCATCTGAAGTCCTTGCGGGGGTTGGGGTCGTCTCTTCACAAGTGTTGAGGCATCTGAAGTCTTCATAAGAGGCTGGATCCAAACTGGAGTTTTTTCTGGAGATTTACTCTCTAGTCGGGATGGGCATCCTGAGATAAACAGAAAAGCAAATGGAGAACAATTAGCGTAGCTGCTGTTCATAACATTAAGCAAAGATAGTCATGTGCAATTGATTTGATATAATTGGAGTACAAGAATATGAGATGCATTATGTGAATGCTTGGCTTGAATCTAGATTTAAACTGGGTGAGTGAGTCTGAGCCCCGAACATTATCAGGAAGGCTATTCCAGAGTTTAGGAGCCAAATGTGGACTTTAGATATCCAAATGTGTGGCAGCACTTCCTATTTGGCATACGCAACATCAAATTCATTGATGCATTACAGTTGCAAGAATTTTACTAACAAGAGCTTTCATTTCTCCCTACAGAATGAGAAGATTGTGGCTTCATCGCAAACTGAGAAATGTTATATTTATCTTTTTAACACTGGGACTTATATGTTGTTTTATGACCATCATTTTAAGACTAAATGAAGGAGGAGGACAGGAAGCAGGATTGTCTGAAAGGCTGCGGCTGACAGTAAAATATGGCATTAACTGCACAGCAATATATGAAATGGAACCAGTGGAAGTGGGCAAAACTTTAGCCATCCGCAAGCAAAAAACCTATGTAGGAGCAACTGACCAGACTATCGTGAATGCCACCTCTGATTGTGATTGGTTTGTTGTGACACATGGCTATGATGGGATTCAAGGCACTGAATTTGAGCGTGAATTTCCTCTTGCTTACTCTTTGGTTGTTCACCAGGATGCGGCTCTTGTGGAGAGGTTGCTCAGGGCCATTTATATGCCCCATAACATATATTGCATACATTATGATCTGAAGTCTCCAGCTGACTTTATTTCAGCAATTAAAGGTTTGGCCCGCTGCATCCCCAACGTCTTCATTGCCTCAAACCTGGAGAGGGTTCAGTATGCAGGTATCTCACGACTCAGAGCGGATCTCAATTGCCTGTCTGACCTCCTGGATTCTGAGGTTAAGTGGAAATATGTCATCAACCTGTGTGGTCAGGACTTTCCACTGCGGACAAACGCTGAGCTGGTGTCGGATCTAAAGGAGCTGAAAGGCAGGAACATGGTGGAGAGCAAGTGGCCTGAAGGAAAGAAATGGCGCTGGAGTGTTCATCATATCCTGAAAAATAACAACGAGTACTACGACACACCTGTCAGCACTTCTGAGGAGAAATCTCCACCTCCTCACAACATTGAAATGTTTGTGGGCAGTGCGTACTTTACGCTCTCAAGGGAATTTGTGGTTTTTGTTCACTGGAGTTTCCTAGCCAGGGATTTCTTGGCTTGGTCTGAGGATACATACTCACCTGATGAACATTTCTGGGCGACTCTGGTTCGTGTGCCTGGAGTACCAGGTGAGGTGCCGAGATCTGATCCTGAGATCTCAGAACTGATTAGTAAAACTCGCCTGGTGAAGTGGTCATATTTAGCAGAGGATCTATACCCACCATGCACAGGAGTCCATGTGCGAGCTGTGTGTATTTATGGTGCTGCTGAGCTCAGATGGCTCCTAAACTACGGCCACTGGTTTGCTAATAAAGTAGATCCAAAAGTGGATCCTGTTCTTATAGAATGTTTAGAGGAGATACTTTTAGAAAAGCGGCCAAAACTGCAGTAAAATGATCTTATTTTTATACTGGTGAGACTTTTGGATTGGTGAAAAATAGATATATTGTATTTTTTGAGAAATCAAAATGAAGTACTTTGAAAATGCACTTTTTCTTTTGTTGTACATTTCTGTATAATTATTAGCCAGCATGAAGTGTGATTCATTGCCAGCAATAGTTTTTGGGTTTGATGTGCCAGTCCTCGAAATCTTTTAGGTTTATGAGATATGTCAGTAACATAACAAGACAAAATGTGAATTTTATTAGAGCAAAGTTAAAGAGCACAAATACATTTACCCATTTCATAAAAAATGTATTAAAAGAAAAAAAAAATCTCTCTGAGCAAAAGTTAAACACAATTACAAAATGGCAAGGAAAACAATATGTATTTTTTTCAAGCTTTTACAATCAAAGTCATCGTCTGTGTCCTTAGATCAAGTTTGAGATAGATAGATAGATAGATAGATGAAAATGACAAACTTTATGTTGACTCAGAGCAACGACTCAGAGCAACACAGTAATCACTGGGAATTAATTTGCATGTTCTGTAGGTTGCTTTTGCATTAGATTCACAGAAAAAATAAATTGTGAAAAATGCAGCAGACTTCAGTGATCTGGCATTCTCTACTCTGGGACTATACAGTATTGCTGCACCCCAGCGATCCAGACACCTAAAATAAATAGCTCTTCAACATTCGGAAAATTTGCTTGATTATCATTTGATGAATAACTGCTGCCAATAGATCAATAGAATATTTTATTTTTTTGGGTCTATTTTGCATTTGGTCAAGCTGGATTCTGGGTGAAAAATAGCTTTCCTGTAGCTCAGTGGTTAGAGCATGGCACTAGCAATGCCAAGGTCATGGGTTCGATCCCAGGGATTGCACATACTCCGATACAAATGTATAGTATAATGCAATGTAAGTCGCTTTGGATAAAAGCGTCTGCCAAATGCATAAATGTAAATGTAAAATACCACATGCAGAAGTGTTGCATGTTGCTTGTGAATACACCCCTGAGCATTAAACTCTTTTTGCTAATTTTAGCATAAAGTAAATAATGAAGAATTTCCTTTTAGCAAAATAAAAAAGAATGCTCTTTATTTTTGCTTTTTTTTCAGATGAATATTTTTGTACACATTTTTTTGCACAGTGGGTGTACAATCCCCAACTTAATTTATTTATTTTTTTAAATCCTTTAAAGGGATAGTTCACCAAAAAATGAAAATTAATTTACTCACCCTCATATTGTTCCAAGCCTGTAAGACTTTCGTTTATCTTCTGAACACAAATTAATATATTGTTGATGAAATCCGATGGCTCAGTGAGTCAAAAAAACAAAATAAAGACTTTTCAACAATATGGGCCAATTTCAAAACACTGTTTTGGAGCTTTATGAATCAAATCAGTGATTTGTGGCAAAGTCACATGAGTGGCATAATCACATGATTTCAGCAGTTTAGCCATTTGATAGGAGATCTGAATCACTAATTCGAAACAAAAGATTCATAGAGCTCAGAAGCTTCATGAAGCAGTGTTTTGAAATCGGCCCATTGTTGAAAAGCCGTTATTTTATTTTTTTTTGGCGCACAAAAGTATTCTTGTCGCTTTATAATATTAAGATAGAACCACTGAACTCACATGAACTGTTTCAAATATGTTTTTAGTACCTTTATGGACCTTGAAAAAGGGAGTTTTATTGCTGGCAATGCAGGCCTCACTGAGCCATCTGATTTTATCTAAAATATCTTAATTTGTGTTAATTTGTGTTAAGATATTTATAAGATCATTTTCATTTTTAGGTGAACTAACCCAAGTATTCTTCTCGGTATATGGAGCACTCATTGCTTTCAGAAACAAAAGACATTTTTGCTTGTGTGCGGGGGCAGTCGTGGCCTAATGGATAGAGAGTTGGACTTGTAACCCAAAGGTCATGGGTTCGAGTCTCAGGTCCGGCAGGGATTGTCGGTGAGGGGAGTGAATGTCCAGCGCTCTCTCCACCTTCAATACCACGACTGAGGTGAGACCCTTGAGCAAGGCACCGTACCCCCAACTGCTCCGGGTGTGTGTTCACGGTGTGTGTGTTCACTGCTGTGTGTGTGTGCACTTGGATGGGTTAAATGCAGAGCACAAATTCTGAGTATGGGTCACCATACTTGGCCACATGTCACTTCACTTCATTTAAATGTAGAGATCGCTAGATTTTTTTGATATCATTTTTTTCCCACAAACATTTGAATAGCTTCAGTCAAATCTACCTTGAAAAAGGTACACAGATAATACGGACAACATTTATTTGTAATACAATGTATTTCATAGATACCATAAAAACCTTTTTTCAAAATGTGTCTGTCAAACACCTTTCTTGTCTTAAAGACAATCAACCAATCAACACAGTCTATAATTACCTCAGGATTAAATATCCTCAGGATTATGTAACCTGCGCTAAAATATTTTTGAGCAAATCAATTCAGAAAATGATTGTCAAACAAGTTTCCTGTAATTTTGCCACCTAACAAATGAGAATGATCAAGAATAAAAGGTAGGAATTACCAGGATAAACAGGAAGGACCTGATTAAAAAGCAAGTTCAAAAAAAAAGTTCAGGGGCCTCATGTATCAACTCTGCGTACGCACAAAAACTTTGCGTACGCCAGCTTTCACGCTCATGGTCGGATGTACTAACACTGAAATTAAGGCGAGAATGTGCGTTTCTCCACGCCAATTTCATGTCTGGCGTACGTACATTTCTCATTGTTTTTGTCCGTTGGCGACTCTTACAGGCAATGAAGTGAAGTTGCAAACATTACACAATGAATTGTACTACAAGTCTATCGCACCACCACCTGTGGGAAGCATTGCTATTAATTTGCAATTTATAAAATAATTGACATATATTGTCACACAAGCCTTATGGGAATATTCTATCAATTATGCAATTAAGTAAGAACATATAAAAGCATGTGCAAATTGATACAACCCTTAGTCTATGGCAATGGCAGCTTTGGCCTTATTAGAGGATATTGCTAATGGCAGAATCCGAAGAGAACGAGTTTTTAGGGACCACAATGATTTTCTGGCCCAGGATGATGACTGGCTTATCAGCCGTTTCAGATTTCCAAGGGCTATCCTCTTGGAACTCTGTGCTGAGTTGGGTCCGAATCTAGAGAGAGAGACAGCGTGGAGCCAAGCAATACCCGTTCCCTTACAGGTGCTGACAACACTTGGTTTCCTTGCAACTGGTTCTTTCCAAAGGGAACTGGCAGACCGCTCAGGAATAAGCCAGTCGTCTTTGAGCCGCGCAATGCCAGCTGTATGGGACGGGATCATCCGCATGTCTACCAGGTATATAAGGTTCCCATATGATGCAGTTGACAGCCAAACATTAAAACGCAATTTGCAGCGATAGCCGGTTTCCGTAATGTAATCGGAGCGATCGACTGCACACACATTGCTATAAAGGCGCCATCTGAAGATGAATTTGCATATGTGAATCGGAAACATTTCCATTCAATAAATGTGCAGATAATATGTGATGCACAAATGCGCCTAACAAATATTGTGGCAAGGTGGCCTGGGTCAACCCATGATTCATACATCCTAACAAACAGCATGGTTGGGATGAGGCTTCAAGCTGGCAGGGTGCGCGATGGGTGGCTTCTTGGTGAGTGATGCATTTAAAGTTATGGTTCTATCTAATAGTACTTTTTTATTTTTATTTATTTGCATTTAATTATTCAACAACCCTTCAGGAGACCGCGGTTATCCACTAAAGACGTGGCTGTTAACCCCCCTCACCAACCCACAAACTGACCGAGAGCGCAGATACAATGATGCCCATTCTCGCACTCGGTCAGTTGTAGAGCGGGCGATTGGGCAGCTGAAATGTCGGTGGCGCTGCCTTGACAGGACTGGGGGGATGCTGTTATACCGCCCTGACAAGGTATGCCACATTGTGCTGGCCTGTGGTGTGCTGCACAATGTTGCGCACAGGCATGGCATACCACTTGGAGAGGTGGCAGCACCGCCAGATGACCCTGACCCAGGACCAATGTATGTGCAGCCCAACCAACAAGCCATTCAGGCCCGTCAACATGTGATTGCGACAATATAAATGGTAACTGGAGACGAAGTTCATTTTTTGACCAATTCCTTTAATGAGTGGCTTATGTCTGTGAGTGCGTCAGTGATATTTTTCAGGTGACTGTTAATTTCTCCAATGGCCATAACGATTTGCTGTTGTGACTCCAGAACTGCATGCGTCAAGACGCGGCCAGACGGACGGGCCTCAGCACTGGGGGGAGCACTGGAAACTCCAGAAACACTGGAGACGCTGGCCACAGTGGGCGCTGGCTGCTCCGGAGGGGCGGATTCCGAGTGCGTGCCAGTGGATGTTCCGGCTGTTGCACCATATGAGTCTAAATAAACACAGGCACATGTTAACTGTGATTTGAGTCTGTTCCTTATTAATGGGTACAAGCATTTGCCATAAATGCAATGGATACGTAAAATCTCTGGTGTACTTTTGGTCCGCTACATTGCATGCATTTGAAAATTAAATAGGTAAGCTATGTGTACCAAAAGTAAAAACAAATGAGAAATTGGTTACCTTCGTGGCAGTCCTGCAGTAAATCCGAGTCTCCCACAGCAGCAGATACTACTCCAGAGAGTAAAGTGTCACCTATAATAGAGGCAACTCTCTGCTCAAAGGGTGCAAGTTCATCGATCCCTTTACCACCGCCTGTTCTGCCCACACTTTGTCGGTGCGCAGCAGTTCTCCGTTTAACGTCCACCTTTATATCAGACCATTTCTTTTTAAGATCATTTACAGTGCGACTTTCAGATCCCACCGCATTGACGGCATCAGCCAAACTCTCCCACTCATATTTTTTCCTTTTGTTATTAATTCCGGAGGACAAAGTTCCAAATAAAATATTTTTTCTCGTTTCTACCTCTGATAGTAGCACCTCCAATTCACTTTCTGTAAAGTTTCGTTTCTTGCCGCTTGCTTTAGCCATTTTCTTACTGCTTTCTTTTGCCCAAGTGGACTCATTAACATATTTAAATAGATTTAATTAAGGGAGGAGACTGGGTGGGGTGTTGTGCTCGTGCATGTGCGCTCAATTTAACGTTAATTGGGATGTACAAAGAGAATATGCGTGGGATCCTTCGTACGCAGAGATTCATACATCTGGGTTTTTTTGTGCGTACGCACATTTTCAGCTTTGTCCGTACGCAATGTTTTAGAAGGAATTCAACGCAAGTCTTTGTACATGAGGCCCCAGGTCTCCACGCTGCGTTCGTTGTCTTTTGACTTCCGGTTTGTATTTCCACAGCAATCTTATGTATTTATGAATAAACTGCTTGTTTTAAAATCTTCCCGGTCTACTGACATTTGTTAAGACATCTGATTTAAAAAAAATAACAATTCTCATGATAACTTTCATTAACTCTACAACAGGTAAATCCACTTCACCAGCTAATTATTCTTTGACAGCGATGCCATAGAAATGTACAGGGCTATATCGCAAAAAAGGAAGTTCAAAGACAATTTTTAAAAGATGGCGGCGCGCTTGTTTCTCTGGCGCATAAGGTCTATAACCTAACACCACCTTACTTTTTAATAATGCCTTGTCAAGCAGTCTACTAAGCACAGAAATGAATATAGTCAGTTTATTTGCATGGACATTTAGTAGTGGGGATGCATTAGCTGTAAAGTGTATGTTCTGATTTAGTTTGGTTTTCACTGTTACGTTTTGCCTGGGTTCTTTGCGCCCTGATTAGTTACTGATTTAATTCACCTGTTCACTCCTGTGTATTTAAACCCAGAATTCTGTCTGCTCATCGTCTGGTATCATTTAAGTATATGCAGTTGTGTTTTTATGTTTTCCTGCAATATTTTGTTCTCCTTCGTCGTGCTCATCTTTACAAGCAACTGTGACATTAGCATTTCATTTTGTGATTTTACTGTCTTGATAAACCTGTACTGTATGCCACTATTAACATAAAATTAATCCATTTGATACTTTTGGCCTTTTTCCCCAAATTTTATTTTTTTAATTATTTTAATGAGCATCTGCGGTTTATTGACGTATTAAAGAATTTAATTACAGTGGTTTTCATATTTCATGTTTTTTTTTTTCAATTTCATAGTTGGTCACTGTCATATTGCATTCATTTTGTGTTAAATGTCTTGATTTTTTATTGTTTATTGTTACAAGAAATATGTGTATTTGAGTGGTGACTTACATGCAGCAAGTGCTTAAACGCCCTGCTTCAGAGAAAGGATATGCACATGTCTTGGATTTAATTTACTGATATATTAACTGAATTTAATGATCAATTGATCAAAAATGATGGTCATGAATGTAACGAAATTAATACATGAATTCTTCCCCTAACACAAGCATTCTTAACATTTCTCATTCTTTTAGGCCTATAGTCCAAAGCTCCATTTGATGCTTTATGGTAAATGATGCCAACATCCTAAATAAAAAGTTTTATCAGTTTAAGTTTTGTATCTGTTTTGTGTTTGAATATTATTCATGTTTGGATTCAGGTTGAGACCTGCATCTTGATGAAACTCAACATTGAAGGGGAATGAAACCACTTTTGTCCTGTGATTGCATGGATTATTTAGAGCAATGAGATGCATATGACTAAGCCACGTGACGAGACAGGGATAGATGCAGGTCAGAGTAATAGGCATGTCGAAATGTGAATTTCGATAACAGAAACGAACCCCTAACCCTACCCCACACCCTAGTGCCTAGCCAGACTTTCAGACTGATGGAAGAAGGTCTGGACTCCAGCTATCATTGGCCAAGGACCGCCCAGAAAATTTCTGACTGACATGTAAAGCAACCGATCACAATCCGTTTTGATCTGCGTCATGGGGCATGAAAATGTAACGTTGATGTCCTTAAAATAGTCCAATCTGGCAAATTTTTTGGCTTCGAAATCTAATTTGGTCATTGATTTAAATATGTGTGATGCATTCTGTTATTTTTCACATTGTAAACAAAATATAGAATATATAGGAAATTTAGTTATTTTGTTGGCAAAATATTACATTCATAAATGTAAATTTTCTTCAACAGTGCCCAATTTAAACCACTTTCTCTGTGACCTTAACTATTTAATTATAACACTAAAAAAGATTAACAACAAATGTATAAATTTGTATAATGATATGATGAATGTTACATAATTTGTTTTATTACCTCTGTATTTTTATATTTTTTTTTGATTGCTTTCCTTTCACTACTTAATGTATTTGTCTTCCTTATTATTTATGATTGATGTCATCCATTGTTATATTGATATGATTAAGTTGGTCTTGTTCAATCTTGCAATAAAAAAAAAAAATTTCCTTAAAATAACAGACCGGTGAGTAAAACTTTTAAAAATCCACACAAAGCAAACACAAAGTTCACACAGGTAATATAACCCTCAAAATGGATCTTTACAAAGTGTTCATCATGCATACATCGATTCCTGTGAGTATAGTATTTATTTTGGATGTTTGCATTTATTTCTGAATGAGTTTGAGGCTATGCTCCGTGGCTAACGGGCTAATGCTACACTGTTGGAGAGATTTATAAAGAATGAAGTTGTATTTATGCATTATACAGACTGCAAGTGTTTAAAAATGAAAATAGCAACGGCTCTTGTCTCCGTGAATACAGTAAGAAACGATGGTAACTTTAACCACATTTAACAGTACATTAGCAACATGCTAAC
Organism: Anabarilius grahami; assembly: GCA_003731715.1. Taxonomy (NCBI): domain Eukaryota; kingdom Metazoa; phylum Chordata; class Actinopteri; order Cypriniformes; family Xenocyprididae; genus Anabarilius; species Anabarilius grahami. The sequence goes on from RJVU01035392.1 coordinate 4,352,173, forward strand.
GAAACATTTAGAAAGACAATTTACAAATATCACTAAAAATATCATGTTATCATGGATCATGTCAGTTATTATTGCTCCATCTGCCATTTTTCGCTGTTGTTATTGCTTGCTTACCTAGTCTGATGATTCAGCTGTGCACATCCAGACGTTCTGCCCTTGTCTAATGCCTTTCAACAATGTACTAAAAAAAGGTTTGCTGTGAAACACTATTGCAATTGTTCAAAAGCAAATAATTTCAACAACATAAAAGTGTCAAAAGCCCAAATAAAACAAACACTGACCACCAGGACAGTGGCATACTTTTTTGACCAATAAAACACCAACTTCTAAACCTCTGTTAATTCTCATTAAAAACTTCTGTAGATGTGTGATAGAAACAAAGTTAATCTGGTTAGTAATAAGTGAATCAGATCTTGAGAAATGTAATTGGATTTTCAGTGGCTCTGTGTGGGGTCAGCCAAAATATTTTAAACTCACATTTGAAAGGGTTAACCCAATCACCGGGTTAAAACAACCCAACAGCATTTTTTGTGTATTGTAAAAACTGCACATAATGTAATAAGTATTGCATTATTATTGTAACAAAATGTTCATAATGTAATAATTTTCTCAAAATGTAAAAAATCTTGAGCTCATAATGTAATAATTTTACATTGAGAAACTTATTACATTGTAAACTTACAAACCCAATTTCAAAAAAGTTGGGACACTACAAATTGTTAATAAAAGGGATGCAATAATTTGCAATAAAATACAAATTTACAAATATAGATAACATATCAAATGTTGAAAGTGAGACATTTTGAAATGTCATGCCAAATATTGGCTCATTTTGGATTTCATGAGAGCTACACATTCAAAAAAGGTGGGACAGGTAGCAATAAGAGGCCAGAAAAGTTAAATGTACATATAAGGAACAGCTGGAGGACCAATTTGCAACTTATTAGGTCAATTGGCAACATGATTGGGTATAAAAAGAGCCTCTCAGAGTGGCAGTGTCTCTCAGAAGTCAAGATTGGCAGAGGATCACCAATTCCCCCAATGCTGAGGCGAAAAATAGTGGAGCAATATTAGAAAGGAGTTTCTCAGAGAAAAATTGCAAAGAGTTTGAAGTTATCATCATCTACAGTGCATAATATCATCCAAAGATTCAGAGAATCTGGAACAATCTCTGTGCGTAAGGGTCAAGGCCGGAAAACCGTTCTGGATGCCCGTGATCTTCGGGCCCTTAGACGGCACTGCATCACATACAGGAATGCTACTTTAATGGAAATCACAACATGGGCTCAGGAATACTTCCAGAAAACATTGTCGGCGAATACAATCCACCGTGCCGTGTTCTTTTTGGAAAACTGGGACGCCATGTCATCCAGACTAAAGAGGACAAGGACAACCCAAGTTGTTATCAGCACTCAGTTCAGAAGCCTGCATCTCTGATGGTATGGGGTTGCATGAGTGCGTGTGGCATAGGCAGCTTACACATCTGGAAAGGCACCATCAATGCTGAAAGGTATATCCAAGTTCTAGAACAACATATGCTCCCATCCAGACGTCGTCTCTTTCAGGGAAGACCTTACATTTTCCAACATGACAATGCCAGACCACATACTGCATCAATTACAACATCATGGCTGCGTAGAAGAAGGATCCGGGTACTGAAATGGCCAGCCTGCAGTCCAGATCTTTCACCCATAGAGAACATTTGGCGCATCATAAAGAGGAAGATGTGACAAAGACCTAAGACAGTTGAGCAACTAGAAGCCTGTATTAGACAAAAATGGGACAACATTCCTATTCCTAAACTTGAGCATCTTGTCTCCTCAGTCCCCAGACGTTTGCAGACTGTTATAAAAAGAAGAGGGGATGCCACACAGTGGTAAACATGGCCTTGTCCCAACTTTTTTGAGATGTGTTGATGCCATGAAATTTAAAATCAACTTATTTTTCCCTTAAAATGATACATTTTCTCAGTTTAAACATTTGATATGTCATCTATGTTGTATTCTGAATAAAATATTGAAATTTGAAACTTCCACATCATTGCATTCTGTTTTTATTCACAATTTGTACAGTTTTGTTGGAAACTTTTTTGGAATCAGGTTTGTAGTAGTAGTATGAGTAATATGGTGGATTTTGTTGGCAGGTTAAGACTGGATTTAGATTTTTAAAATGTACTGTAAAGGAATACCAATGCTTTATGTGTAATAAAAAAAATATAATAATAATTCCATGAATATTGAAATTTGTTGCATTTCGCATGTAGTTTGAGACCGAATTTAGATTTTTTAAAATGTACTGTAAGGGAATACTATTTTTTTTTTTATGTTTTAACCCAATTAGAAAGGTTGAAGAAGTATCAAAGAACAGTCCAGTAAGGTGTTGGAGACACTATCAAGCACCATTTTAAGGTGGGACATCCTGTTATGACACATGGTCACAGGAGCACATGGTGTGAGAAGGCGACAAGATTGTTTTAGTAATCTTATTTAAAATGACATGAACTGTACATAAAAAAAATATGTGTGTATGAAGGTGTAGAGAAGCCTTCTTTTGTCAGGTTTTATGAAGTTTTTTTTAATTTTACATGTTCAGAAATACAGTTTTTCGGTCCCACTTTATATTAAGTGGCCTTAACTACTATGTACTTACATTTAAATTAATAATTTGATACAATGCACTTATTGTGTACATGTTTTTACATTGTAATTATATTTTTAAAACATTTGCAAATTACATTTATAATCACACTGTTGACCCATCCCTTACACCTTACCCCTACCCTGAAACCTACCCATACCACCAAAGCTTTCCCTAACCTAAACTATTACAATTATGACAATGGTTTTTGTCATGTCTTTTCTTCTTAGCAAGCAATAATGACCACTGATGACTTGAATTAAAATAAACGAACTGTTTACTGAAGTTTATGAACAGGATTACACATAGATGCAGCGCACACACATTGAATCAGTCACATTTCTTTTCGTTTTCTTTCTGTGCGCTCTCACTTGCCCACTATGCATTATGGGTAGACTTTTCTTAAAGCTGAACAACCAAATAAATGGCAATCTGTTATTATCAATGGCAATTAATTAAACATTCTGTTATTGCTATTATTACTCTAATTAATTCACAACAGTTTTGGTGAGTTTATAATGTAATAAATTTCTAATAATATAAAAAATTTTATTACATTATGTGCTCAAGATTTTATTACGTTCTGAGAAAATTATTACATTATGAACATTTTATTACAATAATATTGTAATAAAATTACATTATGTGCAGTTATTACTTTAAGAGTTGCTACATGGTTATATAAAATAATCTGTCTGGTGCACTAAAAATCCAAGGTGTGACTGAGTGACTTTTTTTTTTTCACTGCAGCTGCAAGCTTTTCTTTACATTCAAGGTGTGGCAATGCATTTCAAAAAATCCTGTCTTTATGAGTAACTCACTGAAATACTGAAACTTCTGGTTTAGTGTGAAACTAAACTATGTTAGCAGAGCACAAATAGATAAAGAAACTGTCAAAAGGGATGAGTTCAGATTGATGGGAATCTTTTACCAAGTCATCTCAATGGCAAAAGGTGTCCCAATCACCCTGAATTCACCCTGCATGTCTGTAAAATGTAACTTATTTAACTTTCTTCATTGATCTGTTCATAAAAGCAACATCAAAAGCTCATTCTTGTTTATATGTTTAAATTACAGTGTGTTTAATTTGTAATGTGCCTTTATTTCTCCCTACAGAATGAAAAGATTGTGGCTTGACCTCAAACTGAAATGTCTGTTTCGTCAGTTTTACATTAGCAATCATTATGTAACCTTGCCCACGTTATGAGCTTACAGGTATATCATGTATGGAATAAACCAGCAGTCAAGATGATTTTAGTACAAAAAGCTTTTACATAGCAGTTTTATTGGAAACACCAAAATACACTCCAGCATAGACACAATAAAAATAAAAAAAAATAAAAAAATGAACAAAACAAACCAGGCAGCACACTGAGGAACAAGTGGAGTGAAAAGTTAATAATTCTCCAAACCAATTATTCACCACAACAAATACTTACTATGTGAAAACCCACACACCAAACCACTGCATCCACAAAAACACCACACGTGCGCCCACTGCCCCTCAAGTGCAACCGCCTGTAAAAACCTAAAAATTAACAAACACAAAAACATTTAAAACAAACAACTCAGCAGTCACCATTCCTTCTCATGAAAACGCTAGTTACGTATGTAACTGTGGTTCTGTGAATTCCGGATGACCGCCAGAGGCGATGTTTAAGCACTAGTGGATTATCGCACCGCTAGCCAGATAGGTAGAGAGAATATAACAACAAAGTCACGTCATGACGCCGACCGAGCCACAAGGATATAACCCGCAGTAGCTCGGTGCCCAGCCTCGGAATGCTTTCTCGCGCATTCCGAATGACAAAAAACTCTGGCGGTCATCCGGAATTCACAGAACCACAGTTACATACGTAACTAGCGTTCTGTTTCATTCCTCCTGACCGCCAGAGACGGTGCTTAAGCACTAGTGGATGACACATACCAACACAGTCATGAGGAATGCTACCCACCTGAAACATCAAGGTTGCTCCAGAAGAACTGCAGAGCTCACATCATGGAAAGCAGCCACATTGATCTTGTAAAACCGTGCGAAGGTACATGGTGAAGACCAGGTAGCCGCAGCACAGATGTCTGCCAAGGAAACTCCCCGCAAAGCAGCCCAAGATGAAGAGACGGCCCTAGTAGAATGGCAAGTAACACCTTCAGGTAAGGGTTGATGAGATTTATTATAGGCTAGTTTAATCACCTCTACAATCCAATGTGACAGTCTTTGTTTGGACAAAGGTGCACCTTTACGCACATCACCATAACAGACGACTAATTGATCTGTCCGTCTAAAAGAAGCAGTAGATTCTACGTAAGATTTTAAGGCACGTACAGGGCAGAGAAGATTAGCCCTCCCATCGATATTAGAGTGGGAAGATGGGAGTTGAAAAGCAGCCAGATTAATGGACTGATTCACAAATTGTGGTAATAAAACCTTAGGTCGAAGAATGACCCCTGAGTCCTCCGGTAACCACCGTGAACATGACTCACTAATTGACAAGGCATGAAGCTCACCAACACGTTTAGCTTGGCCACTCGTGGGCCAACACATCCTTACCCAGTGGACTGGATGTCTCTGTCCTTGCAAACCACCAGCGGCAATGAGTGGTCAGTTCTGATGCAAACAGATCCACCTCTGCCCTGCCGAGTCGCTGCCAAACTTGCTGCACTACATCCGGGTGAAGCTTCCATTCACCCGGATGTAGCAGGTCCCTGGACAGAGCATCCGCCACTTGATTGTCTGTCCCTGGGAGATGAACTACTCGTATTGAAGCCAGTCGGAACAGAGACCATCTGAGGATCTTGCGAGTTAGTTTTAAGGATGCGAGAGACCTGGTGCCGCCTTGATGGTTCAAATGAAAGACAGTCGATGTGTTGTCGGACCGGACAAGTACATGACGGTCTCTCAAAACTGGTAAGAAGTGTTGTAGCGCAAGGTACACTGCCCTCAATTCCAGAACATTGATATGCTCCAAGGACTCCTCTGGTGACCAATGGCCGCCAATTCCCCTCTGGTTCCATGTTGCCCCCCATCCTGTTAACGAAGCATCGGTTGTGATCACTTCCTGACGAGAAGGTACAACCCCCAGCGGCACTCCGGCCCTCAAAAACGTTAACCGTTAGCAGGGTTTCAGTGCGCGAACACACGTAGGAGAAACAACAATCTGGCGATGACGATGTCTTATCGGGTTCAGCCTTAAGCCATTATAATAATAGCCACCCCAGTCGAAAGCGAGTCAGTAATTGATGAATGTTGTCTGTCCGAGCGTGAGACAACGTGGCAGACATTGTGAGAGAATTGAGTATTATCCCAATGAAGGTTATGGACTGTACCGGAACCAGATTGCTCTTTGTGTCGTTCACAGTGAGGCCCAGTCTCTGAATATGCTGACGCGGCCCACCCTGAGGTTGACGGTGAAATGACTGACGACCCTGGGCCATTTCATTCCCTCTATGTCATCGTGGTGTTTGAGCTTGAGAAGCCATGTGGTGACGCAATCGCTGCTCCGAGATCGGGTAGCGTGGTTGAGTCGGAGCTGAAGGCATCCTAAAAGAAGGTGCACGTGGGGTCTGAGTCAACTGTCTTGTGGCTTCTGACAGTTTCATTCTTTTCTCCAATATCTCAGAGACATTGGGCCCAAAAAGATGCCCTGGTACAATTGGAAGTTCCCTCAGGGTCCTCTTACAATCTTCAGGTAACCGTGCCTGAGCGAGCCATACCTGACGTCGGGCAGTTAGGAGGGTTGCTGATAGTGTCCCAAGCTCACGGGTTACATGACCCATAGCCAATAGAGCAGTTTGTAGAAACTGGTATTACTGGTATTACAAGCAAGAAGCAGCTGGCAGATGGTATTTTCTGCTCGAGTTATATAAGCTACTGACTCATATGCCTTCTTCAACAATGTGTCAGTACGTCCGCATTGTGCACTTGGGCAGCGTACGTTGCCTGTTAGTGCTTCATCAGGCGATACCACTAAAGCTGCTACTGGTTGTTCTATCTCGGGCGCCCGCCCCACTCCAATGGAATCAGCTTCGGCCATTGAAGCTAGGGTACGGGCTGTCTTTGACCTCCTTCTGGGCACATTGGAACCTGTAAGTGCACTGGAGAATTCTTTTATGAAATCCCTACACGGTGGCATTGTAAACACATTTGCATCAGAAGCTTGTCTGAAAAACACGTTGGTCTGGATAGGTTGAGCCGGCGATGTATCAAGGCCCAAACTTGAACCACCTGCACCAGACAGGCTGGAAAAAACATCTTGAGGTAGGGCACGCATGGCAGGCTCAACAAATTCTTCATTATGGAAATGCGAATTTGATGCACTGGTAGAAAGGGCATCCAAATCGATAGTACATGGCAGTTGAAAATCACCGTCATCTGCAGGTGTGTTTTCATTTGGTACGGCTGATACTGGGGGTTGTAAAGATTGAAGAAGGCGTTTCATCTCTGCCATTTCTGAGGAGAGGGAAGCAACAGTCTTTGATAACACGTTTTCCGGATCGTCAGACTGCGGAAAATTTCTCTTAGTCGGAGGTGCGCCAGCAGCTGCTGATGCACAACGCTTTTTAGAGTGCCGTGGGGCCGAACCTTGTTGAGCTAGGCACACAGAACAATGTGCCAGGGTCCAATTCAGCAATGCGGAGTTGTCTCTCTGACATTGGTAGCAAACTACAGTGCACGCACAGGTCAGTCAAAGCATCTTTTAAATGTTGAACCCCTAAACACGACGGGCAGCGATCATGTCCATCATCGGGGAGAAGCAAATTCGGGCACGATTTGCAACTCGGAGGAAACCCGGAGATAATAGAACCTTTAGCCATGAGTCTATCAATAACACGTCCTCGGTTAGAACCGTAGTTCTAAGTGAGACACGAGCCCGGAAAAAAAAATTCAATTGACAACTGAGATAAAAAAATAAGATTATGATCTTGACAACACTCAGAATCACACGTAAAAAGAGATCAGAAAACTGGCCTTCGGATAGAACCGCGTGGCATAAAAGACATGACAGATAAAAAATTTGGATAGGACCGAAAGATTATGATCGTGACAAACACTCAGAATCACACGTAAAATGGATCAAAAAACTGCCCTTCGGATAGCACCGCGGGCATACAGTAACCTAAGCGACAGTAATTACGCATCAAAAAATAAATCACAATATATAAACAGAATATATTAGCGGTGAACGCTACCAAAGTGCGGTCAAACATATATCTTCTATAATGTACTTAAAGTGCTCTATTTTTGCGCACTAATTTTGTACTTAATACTAAAAATTAAGTACTTCTTTAGTACTTAAGATCATCTTAAGAACATCTAAGTGTACTCAACTCTGCTATTTTGAGACAGCATGAAATATGAACTAAAATGTGCTTTTAATATACTATCTTTGTATTTAAAAAATGTATTTAGTTTGTACACTTGTACACTATGAGATCAAATGTACTATAAGTAGTATCTAAATACATTTTTTAAATACAGAGATAGTATATTAAAAGCACATTTTAGTTCATATTTCATGCAGTCTCAAAATAGCACAGTTGAGTACACTTAGATGTTCTTAAGGTGATCTTAATTAGTACTAAAGAAGAATTTTTAGTATATTAAGTACAAAATTAGTGCGCGAAAATAGAGCACTTTAAGTACATTATAGAAGCGTACTTTTTTTTCACCTGGGTCCCTATAAAATCCACCCCTTTTGACAGATAGCAACAGAAGTGGGATAAAAGGAAAAAGGTCAGATGAAATCCTGTAGAACAGGTTGTGAAAGAATTACCTGTGTGCATCTGATGTACACGCAAGCTTGTCGACAGCCTGTCGCTTTGTAACTTAGATGAGAGCACTGACTGCCTTTTGGGAAGTTGTCTCAATTTAATTGAATCTAGACTGTTCAGTTGAATACAATTTTAGGAAAGTCTATTTTGTGATCCTGTAGGTCAGATGCAGTTGTTTATATTGCTCTGAGTGGAGTAATTTCATGGTGTCTTTTATATGATTTGTGTGAGTTTCCATGTATAGGAGGAGGAACTCTTGTAAGGTAAGCATCTGTTTCTCTTTGTTAGAAAATTAATTATAATCTAGTATGTTTAAATATGATTAAGCATAAAAAATAACACTAGCTACATTTAGTAGCTATATTACTAATACCAGATTTTACTTTTATAATCATTCTTCTTTCTTTTACTTTTTTATTTATGGTTTGTAGCAACTCATAGTGTAATAACTGCACATACACTAAAAAATGTTGGCATTAAAAATAACCCAAGTTTGGTTAAAAATTGACAAACCCAGAGACTGGCTTAAATGTTTGACCCAACCTGCTGGGTAGTTTTATTTAAATCAATTATTATAAATTACTATGTTGCTTGCTTAAAATGAAACCAAAGTTTAATAAATACTAATTAAATAATAAACATTATTAAATTGCTTTTGATTATTAGTTTTGCCTCTTGTAATTATGTGTCTGATTTTTAAGTTCCAACATATTCATGGGTTCATTTTAGGCCAGCCATCTAGTAACTTTTAAGCAATAGTTAAGTTAAATAAAACTATCCAGCAGGTTGGTCAAACATTTAACCCAGTCGCTGGGCTTGTCCATATTTAACCCAACTTTGGTTGTTTTTAACCCAGCATTTTTAGTGTATTGTAAAAACTGCACATAATGTAATAAATATTACATTATTATTGTAATCAAATGTTCATAATGTAATAATTTTCTCAAAATGTAATAAAATCTTAATATCATAATGTAATTATTTTTACATTGAGACATTTATTGTAGTGGTAGTATGAGTAATCTGGTGGATTCTGTTGGCAGGTTAAGACTAAAAAAAAATTGATTTTTAAAATATTTCTTTATTTCTCCCTACAGAATGAAAAGATTGTGGCTTCACCGCAAACTGAAAAATGTCTGTTTCGTTAGTTTTACACTAGCAATCGTAATATGCTGTTTTACGATCATAACTTTTAGAGTAAATGAAGGAGGAGGAGGACAGGAAGCAGGATTGTCTGAAAGGCTGCGGCTGACAGTAAAATATGGCATTAACTGCACAGCAATATATGAAATGGAACCAGTGGAAGTGGGCAAAACTTTAGCCATCCGCAAGCAAAAAACCTATGTATGGGCAACTGACCAGACTATCGTGAATGCCACCTCTGATTGTGATTGGTTTGTTGTGACACATGGCTATGATGGGATTCAAGGCACTGAGTTTGAGCGTGAATTTCCTCTTGCTTACTCTTTGGTTGTTCACCAGGATGCGGCTCTTGTGGAGAGGTTGCTCAGGGCCATTTATATGCCCCATAACATATATTGCATACATTATGATCTGAAGTCTCCAGCTGACTTTATTTCAGCAATTAAAGGTTTGGCCCGCTGCATCCCCAACGTCTTCATTGCCTCAAACCTGGAGAGGGTTCAGTATGCAGGTATCTCACGACTCAGAGCGGATCTCAATTGCCTGTCTGACCTCCTGGATTCTGAGGTTAAGTGGAAATATGTCATCAACCTGTGTGGTCAGGACTTTCCACTGCGGACAAACGCTGAGCTGGTGTCGGATCTAAAGGAGCTGAAAGGCAGGAACATGGTGGAGAGCAAGTGGCCTGAAGGAAAGAAATGGCGCTGGAGTGTTCATCATATCCTGAAAAATAACAACGAGTACTACGACACACCTGTCAGCACTTCTGAGGAGAAATCTCCACCTCCTCACAACATTGAAATGTTTGTGGGCAGTGCGTACTTTACTCTCTCAAGGGAATTTGTGGTTTTTGTTCACTGGAGTTTCCTGGCCAGGGATTTCTTGGCTTGGTCTGAGGATACATACTCACCTGATGAACATTTCTGGGCGACTCTGGTTCGTGTGCCTGGAGTACCAGGTGAGGTGCCGAGATCTGATCCTGAGATCTCAGAACTGATTTGTAAAACTCGCCTGATGAAGTGGTGGTCTCTTGAAGAGAGACTTTACCCACCGTGCACAGGAGTCCGTGTGCGAGATGTGTGTATTTATGGTGCTGCTGAGCTCAGATGGCTCCTAAACTACGGCCACTGGTTTGCTAATAAAGTAGATCCAAAAGTGGATCCTGTAGTTATAGAATGTTTAGAAGAAAAGCTTGCAGAAAAACGTCAGAATGTGCAGAGTAAAGTATAAATAATGGACTCTCATTCTGGAATTCATTGTAATACTGACTGCCTGGTGTATAAGTTATTTTCTGTCGCCCCCTGCTGTGTACAAATCAATAGAGCATGAGTTGGCTTTTTGAACCACTGTTCAAGCCCAATGGTGCAACTTTACAAAACCAACAAGGTGCATGGAAAATGCCAAAAAATAATAAATAAATAACCAAACAAATAAATAAATAAGCCAACCAGCAGCACTTGTGGAGGAAAATTAAAATGATGGGGAAACCTTTTGTCACCTAAAAGATTGTATTACAATTAAGAGATGTAACAAAACCAGTAAAGAAATATTATAAAGAATGGAATCATATGATCTTTTTTTGATTATTGGCACTGAACACACAATTCCCAGTAAAAAGAGGTGATATTGACCAAATTCTAAAAAGTGAAGGACGAATAAGATATCCAATTAACACTGTCATTATGTTAATGTAGGAAACAATAATGAAGTGCTTTTCAGCACATTCCTCTTCTTTTATGTCCGTATGTTTACAACAGTGTTATTTTAGTATTGTTTATATACTATTAACATTTTGAGGTAGCTTTAATTTTTATGTTTTCAGGTTTCATTTTAATTTTAGTTTAGGTTTTAATAATTTTGTTATGCAATTGTCATGTTTATTCAAGTTTTTAAAGTTAATATTTTATTTTATTTCAGCTTTATTTCAATTAACAAAAAAAGATTTTTATTAGTTTTAGTTAACAATAACAACACTGATTTACAAAT